>PVIW01003643.1:0-111471 GCA_004026585.1 Noctilio leporinus
CCCATCCCTCACCCCTCACCCCTCATCCCCATCCCTCACCCCTCACCCCTCACCCCTCATCCCTCATCCCTCATCCAGGCTGTGCTTGAGGGCTGAGCAGGACGAGTACTAACAACATCCAGTTTAGTGAGCACTACATGTATTCTGGACATTGGACAAAATGCTTTGCGTACATGAATCCCACAGGGAACTTTCAGCTGTAGACAGTGTATGCTTTTTTCTTCACTTTAAGATGAAGAAACTAAGTTACAGTATAGTTGCCACTGCCACTGAGCTGATAAGTGAGAGCACCAGGGTTAGAACTCAGGTCAGCCTGGCTGCCAAAGCCTATGTTTCCCACTAAGGGTGGTGGAATGGTTAACTAATGGTAGGCATGGCCCCGACCAGTTAAAACAGGGGCTGACGGTAAACAGGAGGCATGGGCAGACCTGTGCACCAGGTGGAACATTTGCCTGGTTATTGCCATGCACTGCCTGGCCACGCTGGCACAGAGGCTGGCCCCTGTCCAGCCACCCTGGGAGCCTGCAGGAGGTTTCTGCTAGGATGATTATTTCAGGCAGCGTTGCCCCCTCTTGTGGGGGCAGGGCAGCTACCACTCCAGCGCACTGGCTGCCTCCGAGGGTTTCCATTCTGCGGCTGCAGAGGAGCCCCATGTCCCAGATCAGCCAGGCTTGTGGGTCCCCTGTGACAACCGTGATGCCTTCTGAAGGTGAACCTGGGATCTGTGGGTGCCAGCTACAGGGAGGTGGGTCTAGGCCCCTCGTAAAAGAAGAACGATGAGGAAAGAGCCTTCCCCGGGGGAGGCAGCTTCAGTAGAGCAGGGCCACGTAGGACCTCTTGTGTTTCCGCGTTCCTTGCAGTTTTGGGAGCTGTTTCCTTTTCCTGCGGAAGTTTCTCTCTGTGGTGTGTGCTTTGGAAAATCTGGCAGGTGTTAGCTCTTCAGGGATGTGTGACAGGCCTCACCTCCACAAAAGTGGTGCTCACAGCAGCCTCTGTTTGGGAGGCCTGTTTGGGGGTCACGCTGGAGTAGCTGCAGGTGGCAGATGACATTTGAGGTTGATCAGGGTGCCCAATGAGGGGTGCAGGTGCTCATCTGGGCAGGTGGCCTTCCAGGAGTGATGATGCAGCACCATGCCTGCCGTGGCCTCTGGTGCTGATGGTGGAGGTGTGAGCACTTTGAGAAGAGGGAGTACTCGAGTTCTCTAGAGTTAACAGGTGAGCTGGGCCTTGGCTTTCACGACTTTAAAATAAATCTACCTCGGCTCTGGCTGGTGGCTCAGTGGATAAGCCTCCAGCCTGCGAACCCAAAGGTTGCTGGTTCGATTCCCAGCCAGGGCAACATAATCAGGTTGCAAGCCAGGTCTCCAGCCAGGTCTGTAGCTGGAGGCAGGTGAAAGGCAACCATATATTGATATCTTTCTCCTTCTCTGCCTCTCTCCCTTCCCCTCTCTCTGAAAAATAATAAATAAAATCTTCAAAATAAAATAAACCTACCTAACCTGTGAGTTCTACCAGCTTTGTCCTAAAGGCAACACTGGCTCTCAGGGTCTTCTGTAGCTCCATCTCTGAAATGGGCATGTCTCCACCCACATCTTCCCTAGTGCCCAAAGAAGTTATAAGAGTACCTGAAGCCCTGCAGTTAGTACTAGTGGGTGGACATCTTATATCCACATGATCTCATGTAAACCTTCACAACAGCCCTTTGAAGCAGATCACCCATTGTAGAGATGGGAAAACTAAGGCTAAGATTAAGTGTCCTGCTGAGGTGGTATGGTAGGGGAAGGGGCTTGAGGCCAGATTCATCTATCTTGAGAACCAGGGTTCTTCCTTGTGGATCTCTGCTTCCCCTTGGACATGGCTGGGTAACCAACGGTAACATAGTAGGACCTGTATGTATTTTTTTTTCCTTGTTCCAATCATTTTACATTAGTTACTATGGCCCCAACTTCTATAAAATGATACTTTTTTTAATAGGTGGTGAAATTGAAGCTGAGCTAAGGGGGATTTCCCCAAGAACCTTGATCTAAATGTCAGAGCTGGGACCAGAGCCTAGATCTTTTCACCTAGAACACTTAGTGAGAGCACCTGCTGTGTACCGTGTAGCACCCACCACTGGTTTATGGGCTGACTTGATGCCCCTCTGTTCTTTCTGTAAACCAGGCTGTGTCAGGGCAGGGGTGTAGCACACACTCATGAAGAGAAAGATATTGGGATGAGGTGAGACTTGATTTAGCTCCAGCCCAGGGTCCCCCGCTGTGGCCAGAGTGCTAATGACTCTTTCCTTTCCTGCTGTTGGTTGTATCACTGAAACCCCAGGTGCTTTTCTATTCTGGGAAATTTATATCTTGCGGTTTTGTGGTTAAGAGAAAATGACTAGACACATGAAAGGTCCCCTTGCAGGCCCCTGACAGGCCCCACTGTGGTTTCTCTGGGAAAGTAGCCACTGGGTGCTTCTGTGACTGTGACCAACTTTCCAAAGAGCGAGTGCAGCCTCATTTTACTCAGATGTGACCTGCAACCCCGGCACCCCCATCCTTTGTGAATGAGAATAGCTCTGCTCCTTTAGCAGAACCCAAATCTGCATGTGTTATTTCTTCCTTAGAGCTCCGGGAGAGAGCAGCCAACAGGACACCAGACCTGCTGCAGTAGGTCAGTCAGCACTCTGCCCGCCAGGCTTATGGGTTCACTGGCTGCAATGAGGAATCCTTTCAAGTTCTGCACCATCCTGCCCACAGGTCCTCTTCAGGCAATCTAGCAGGGATCCTCATAGCCTTTCAACAAAGAAACTGCTTACTCCTTTTCTGGGGAACTTGCTCTGGTTTTTGAGACTCTCAAGCTCCTGAGTCATCACTTGCCCAATTGGCGTTTGCTTTCCATTGTCATTTTGGTAAATGTGTGTGCCTGTCAGGGCTACAACACTGTATTGTGTGTTCATTTATTTGTTCAACATAGGTTTGACAATAGTAAACCAGGTGCTATGCTGGTTCTTAGGGACCTAGCGGGGAGCAAGAACACAGGCCAGGCACCTGGCCTCATGGAGTTTACAGTCTAAAGAAGGAAGCAGGCCGGTAAAATACTAGACCTGCAATGTGTGATCTGATTGCAGGAGAAGGCAGGGGCAAAGGAGCAGGGCTGAAATGCTTGGGGAAGGCCTCCTGGAGGAATGGATGCCCACGCTGAGCTGTGGAGGCTGAGGGGTCACTGGAAAGAACCTTCCTGGCAGAGAGGCTGGTGGTTGAAAAGGGCTGAGCGTACTGGAGAGGGCTGAACCAGGGGGAACCCCAATGCTGGTTCATGGCTGAGGTGTTGACCTTTGATGGTCACAGTCTTATGTAGAATCGATGTTATTCATCAGCTCCCATGGGTATGGCCCTGGAAACTCTCGTGCCAGTGCCGAAGGCCTTCACTGCTGCTGCTATTAGTGCCAGCAGCCTGACCTCTTCAGTTAATGTGGAAAAGAATGGTTTTGACTTGGCACAGTTATTTGATTTATTGCCCCTGTCTTTGGTCAGCTCTTTGTGAAGCTGTAGCTTGAGAGCAGCTTGGAGTGGAGGGAAGGACTGGCTATGAGAAACACTACAACGTGGGATAAAGCCAGTTTTTCCTTGCCTTCTGCCTTAGGATTTTTGAGCACATGTTATGGGCCACATGTAGCATTAGGCATGTGGAGATAGCTCCAAAGAGGCAGACATGTTCCCTGCCCTGATATATAATAATAAAGGGATTGACCTAGTCTTTGGGGGTTTTCATTCCTATAATTTAGTCCCCCCAGTAGACTCTGAGTGAGCTGCATAGTATCATTCCTGTTGTACAGGTGAGAGAACCAACGCTCAGAAAAATTAATGGACTTCCCGGAGGTCACACAGCTGGTAAATGGCAGAATGTAGATTTCAAACCAGATTCTGTTAAAACCTGAAGCCTGCTCTGTGTCTGCTGCTTTGGGAGCTGTTGAGGGAAACCATGTCAGAAGCTCAGCTGGGACAGGGACTGCCGTGGAGATGCAGAGAGCATACTCGGAAGGGAGATGAGCTCTGATCAGGCCCCGGAAGGCTGGCCCTGGCCAAGGACACTGGCTGGAGGACGGAGGGATTTCAGGCTAGAGCAGGCAGTTTGAGCAGAGACTCGGGGGTAGGAAGGTATAGGAAATAGAGACTATTTGAGGATTATTTCCTAAGGGAGTGTGCACCTGAAGGGCATGGTTGGCCAGGGGTGCCGTGGAGAGGATCCAGGAAAAGAAGATTAGGGCCATGGTGTTGGAATTGGCCTCTGGTCACAGTGGGAGGGATGGACCAGAGTGAGGTGGCAACCTGGATGAGGAGCACAAGTGCCTCCACTTAGCCCTTTAGGATACAAGAGGCATCTGTATCTTCATGTTTGTCAGTTTCATGCTCTGAAGATGGTCCGAGGGGCTGAGGTTCCATCGTAGGCCAGCAAAGACACTTCTTGTGTGGCAGCCTGGGAGGTGCCTGCCTCAGCAGAGCGCTCCATTAGCGATGTCTGCTCCGTGATGTAAAGCCTCTGAAGAGAATGTCTGATTAGTAATGTCTGCTCTGGGTACCCAGGGGACTGTCATGCAGGCACGCCGTGGGTTGGCCTCTGTCTAGGTTTCACTCAACACAGAAACTGTACAACTCAGTGGAATTATTTTTGTTCTGACTCACTGTTCCCTCTCTAGCAATTGTCCTCACTTGCCACCGAGCGCTCTGAAGAGAGCAGGACCTCACAGGAGTCGGGCCGCATGAGGGGGCCAGGGTCCCTGAGTCAAGCGGACTGTGAGCTTGGGACCAGACAAGTTTCTGGGGAAGGTTTCAGAAAAGCTGCTGTGGAAGCCGTGGCTTTGCTGCCCCGATGGGTCCCGTTTCACACCTCACATCCCTGCATCACAGGGCTCTTGACCTGGAGTGTTGAGAGGATTTTAGGGGTTCATGCATTTGGAGAGGAAAAGTGTTACCTTCGTGTTCATTAACCTTGCCTGAAATTTAGTACATTGTCCAGTTTGGATATGGGCAACAAGGCACAGTTGTCTTAGCAAATATGTGCGACTGGGTCACTGGTGGAAATCACAGCTGTTTTCCTATCACGTTACAGTGGGAGAGCTATCTGAGAAAGCACAACTTGAGAGCTACAATAGCTCTGAGACCCACTGCTGGAGACACAATTTACTGCTTTAATAAAGAAACTTTAGGGTTCTATCACAATTTCAAGTAATATCTTGATGAGTGTATTTACATGTTATTGATTTCCTTTATTATCCTAAGCTTTTTTGTTCTATACACTTAATAGTGTCATTCTTAGAGATAGGGGCTTCCCCAGACTGCCAAAGGGGTCCATGGTGCCAAAACAGGCAAGAACCCCCTCTTTGGAAATTGGGGGCCTTCCTAGATACTTGGACTTTTAAATCATAATTACCATGGAGTATTTTTTAGTGTTGGGGTTGTGCTGTTTAGAGGAATCTGCTGAGCTATGTACAGATGAAAGATAAAGGACTGTATTAACAACAAAACCCTTTGAGGAGTTGAAGGACTGGGAGGTGGCTCAAATGGCAGTGCTCTGCACGAGACTTACCTTCTGGGTGAGCTTGAAAGTCACCAACACGAGAACATTGGAGTCCGGTCAACATCTCGGCAGCTTTCCCTGGGTCCTAGCATCGCTGGATCACAGCGGAGCAGGACTCAGGTGGCCTTCGATCGTGTGCTCATTTCCATCTGTTGGGACCCTTCCCCTCCATTTAACTCAGTCCTGGGCTGTGCCCTCCTTGTGCCCCTTCTGCATTCCTCAGCACAGTGTGGGCCACCTCGCTGGAGCCCAGTATTTGTCAAAGAGACTGTCAGGCTGGGATTATTTAAACTTAGTTTATTTGAAGTTTTAGTCTTTGGAAAGCTGTGGGCACACTTTCCCTGGAAAGTGCACGATCTCACACGCCGGAAATTTGCATATGTTTTCAGGGTGTGGGTCCTGAAAGCCTATTGTTGGACCCAAGTCCCGGACCCTTGCTAGTAGTGCCAACAGCCCCGTAGGCATGGCCAGCACGTGTGGGCCAGGCACACACTGAGTGTTTTATTTTTCCCTCAACTCTCTGAGATGGAGGTTCTATTATTATCCTCATTTTCTGGAGGAAGAAACTGAGGCTTTTTCAGGGTGTGGCATTAAATAACTTGTCTAAGGTCACAGGTAGGGTGTGCCTGAGCCTCTAGATCCCTAGCCAGGCCACTTGGTTCTAAGTGGAGGTTACTCAGCATCCTCAAACCCCCACATCTTCCATATCATCAATTACTACCCCTCTCCCCAAGTCCAACCTCCCCCACTCCAGCAGAAAGCCCTTCTCTGTTATGACCAGTCCTGCCCACTGCTGTCTGAGGACCATGGTCCCAGGCTGAGGCAGTGTCAGCCATCCTTGAGGGAGTAGGGGATTGTGGGTGGGTCTCCAGATTTCCTGCTGGCTCTCCCAGGCTCTTCTCCTCTCTCCCCTCCCCTCTTTTCTGCCTCACAACTGTCAGAATGGCAGCAAAGGGGAATCCAGCAGTCTCCTACTTGCCAGAGCTTCTTTATAGCATGCTCAGGGTGACCAAGTGTGCATGCCCTGAATGAACCACCTTTTCTTTTCTGCGCTTCTCACAGGCGAAGCTCGTCCGGTACATTTGCAAGCAACGGCAGTGCAAGCTGAGCGTGGCTCCCGGTGAGAGGACCTCAGAGCTCAACAGCTACCCTCGCTTCAGTGACTGGCTGTACACCTTCAATGTGAGGCCAGAGGTGGTACAGGTGAGCATGCTGTGGGGGCTGGGGTTAGGGTGGGGGCATGGGGCAGGTCAAGACAAGGGACCACATGTGCATCCAAGGACAGCTCCACTGTGGCTACGATGGAGGGCCAGTGCTGCCTACTCTCAGGAAGAGGGTGTATGGGGGGACAGCAGCAGCAGGAGGTTATCCAGGGTAAATGTGGCTCTTGCATGAGTCCTGGGTGCCATTTATTGCTTTATGAACCAGACAGCCTGATCACACCAGTGGTTTATTGGCTCACCAAAAAGATAGCAGCCAACATTTCTGGAAGCATTGGCTATGCAACAGACACTGTATTAAACACTTTGTAGAGATAACCTCACTTAATTCTCAAAAAACTCTGTGAAGGGGGTCACTAACACTATTGCCATTTTATACATGAAAAAAATGAAAGCACAGAATGGTTAAATTACCTGTTTAAAATCATATGGCTAGTAAGTGATTGCTTTTGGATTTAGAGATACCAAGGGTCTGCATTTAACTTTCTCTTGTAACTGCTGTAGACTGTTTCCCTCCTTTGTGCTCTCTTCCCATCCATCCAACCAAGCTGTCTACCCACCAATTACCCAACACCCCCCGGGGTGCACGGAGAGCGTACCCCCCACCAGGTATCGGGGGCACTCAGCTCTTGTTGGGGGCAGTAAAGCAATGTTTGGCAGGTGCAGTTCAATCAGTTAGGTCTTTTAAATCCCTTATTTCTAAAATAAAAAAGATGTTCATTTCCTGGTCAGGAAACAAACAAACAAAAAAGATGGACTCTTGCTACTGTTTTAAAAGCAATATGAATTCATTGTATGTAGACAACTTTAGAAAACAGAAAGAGGAAGGAAAATCCCCATTCTGCCACTCAGGTAAAGCCTGTGATCATTAAGACTTTGATATTTCTTTCTAGTATTCTTTTCTATTATTTAAGTCTTTTAAAAATTTCTAAGGGGTTAGACCTGTGCAGTGTAGTACAGGTAGTTACTACACAGTGTGGCTACTATTACATGGCATGGAGGAAGCCCACACTGAGATGTGCTGTAATTTAAAGATGTGTTGGTTTCTTAAGACTTCGTACAGAAAAAAGGAAGTAAAACATTTAACAACTTTTTATATTTAGTGTATGTTGATGACACTGTTTTGGATATATCAAGTTAAGTAAAATGTTATTAAAATTAATTTTTACTTTTTAAAATGCAGCTACTCAAAAATTAAAACTTAAGTATGTGGCTTGCATTTTATTTCAATTGGTCAGCACTGGTTTAAAACATCCTAAAGAAAACATTTTTATATTCTGCCCTGATTTGATATGTTAATCAGGATGTTTTCCCCAGGTTTTCTTACTTGCTTCCTTTTTAAGTGGCTGTATAATGTTTGATTGAGGCTATATGATAGAATTTACCAGGTCAAGGTTAATTCTATTACACAGTGGTTAATATTATTTACAAAGCAATTTGTATATTTAGAGATTTTCCCTAGGAGAGATTCCAGGACAGGAAGTGACATGAACATGAAAGGTTCCTGTCACGGGGCTGGGTTGGGGAGAGGAGGAGGGTGAATGGGGGTCTACAGGGGAACTCACAGTACTGACAGGTCTGGCCCTGGCCCCAGCGACCCTCATGTTTGTGGTATACACCAGCCTTTAAGAAGTTGGCAGAAAGGAGTTGGCTGATGTGAAAGTTGAGGGAAACTGCTTCATAAGGTGGAGTTTCCTTGAGCATCAGTAAGTTACGTGTACACACGCACACAATATGTATAATGAGCCTCATGTCTCCCTCTGTCTTCTGGCCCACTGCCCTGCATACAGGAAGGAGATCCAAACATGTAGTGGTTCGTCCATGATGACAGATTTAAAATCAGGGACTTGAAGACTATGAAGAATTGAAAGGTCCCTTTTGCCCGCAGTGTAACTTCAGCATCTACCCCTCCCCTCTTCAGAGTTCAGAGATGGAAAAGTAGCTTCTCTCACACTCATGTCTGTCACTTACAGTTGAGGATCACTACAGGGATAGTGACTTGACCAGTATCTTATCCGCATCATCTCTGCTTGACAGATGAGGACCACTGGGTTCAGAGAGGCCACGGGCTCTACATGGGTCCCAGAGCTAGTAGCAGGGACAGTTGAGAACCAGGCCTGCTGGACTCCAAACTGTGCCTTCTGACTTCCTTTCTTGGGTCCGAAACATCTTTGGCAGATGATGTAGCTCCACGAAGGCTTTCCCTTGGAACTCCAGAAATACGAAGTGTGCAGGAGGCTCCTCTGTGCCCAGGGTAGAAGCCAATACCATGGAGGGTAGCCGCAGGTGCTGTTTGGTCCCAGGAGGGCCCTGTGATGGCAGCCAGGATGGGGGTCTTCCAGCCAGTCTCAGAGATGTAGCAGATACTGAGTCAGCGATGTTCCCATCACCACATCAAATCACGAGTGATAGGTCAGAGCAGGGTGGTAAATGAGATACAAGCTCATTGTGTGCAGAGCCATGCAGGCAGCAGAGTCCAAAAACTGATGTGGTTTGGGAGCCCGGATGCTCCCTGGCATGGAGGACCCCGGCAGGGCCTGAGCAGAGAGCTCTGTAGGGGTGGGGAGGGGTTGGGGTGGGACAGCAGGAACGTCTCCTGCTGCCCAGTGACCTTTCCAGTGACTTGGAGATCACAGGGCAGCTCTGAAACTAACGTGTTTCAAGCAGACCTTTTGTTCTTCCCCTTCCTTACATACAGGTACGTTTTCTTCCCACCCAGTCTTCCCACCTCAGAAAATGGTAGCATCGCCTACCTAGTTGCTCACAGACCCAGGAGGCCATCCCTGCCCCTTCCCTTGTCCTATTCTCAGGTGAAGTTCCACAGTGAGCCCTGGGGGCTGTGCCCCAAGACATACTGCAGGCCTCTCCAGCTCTCTGTCCAGCACAAGGGTCCAGGCCATCACCCCCTTTTGCCCAGGCACCTGCAGCAGCCCCTTAACTGTCTCCCGACTTTATCATTTACCCCCTTCATTCCATTTTCCACATGGCAGCCAGAGTGCCCACTGAGAAACAGAAAGTGGATCACATCATTTTCCTGTGCTCCCATTTCTTCCCAAATAAATGCCTGCTGCCCCACATGCTTTAACCTCTGCTTGTCTTTGTCTGCTCTTTCGTCTTGCTTACCATCCCCTTTGCTCTCTCTGATCTGACCTTGCACTTGTTCTTCCCCTCCCTGGAGGGCATTTCTTTGGCTGAGCCTGTGGACATCATTCTCGTGGCAGGTCCATTCTCACCTCCTGCGAGAAGCCTTCCCTGATGATCTGGTCTAAGGCTCACTCCTACCTTTTGTTCTTCACCAGTACAACCTGGCTGAGTTTTTTAACGACACTGAGCACTTTGTGGAGGCTATCTAACTTGGTTGTTCCATTTAGTCTGCCGACCCTCCCACTGGAATGCAGGCTCTGTGAGATAGGGACCTACCTTCTCTGGATTGTTTGCCACAAAACCCCCTTGAGTATTGGGCCTGATATGACCATTGCTTGTTGAAGAGCCAAGGAGGGCAGGGACAGGAAGGATGACTCTCCTCATGACATGGTTGGATATTCCCAGGAGTCAAGGGTTTGATCCTGAGTGGATGATGACACAAGTGACTTCAAGGTCCAGCATTTAAAGTCTGGCAAAAAAGGCCACTGGAGGGACCATAGCTCCAAAGATCCACCTTCCCTTCTATGCCAGCTGCTCATGAGTCAGCCTCCGGCCGGGAAGAAAACCACCTTCAGGAAGTCGGGCGGGCCAGGGCCCCAAGGAGTTCTAGGACCTGCTTGGCACTCCCCTTCTGACCACACTGACACCCCTTTAATCATTAAGGGGGCTTGCCTTGTTTCCAGGAGTCCAAGCAGGCCCTCACTAGGAGGCCTCTGTCGTCTGTTTATTGGCAGCACCGTGACTGCAGTAGGCTCCCAGCACCCCTCACAGCCTCTGCGTGCCTCAGAGCTGACCCGCAGGAACACATCCTGTGTGTCGTGCTACATCCTCGACTTGCGTTGTTTCATCCAGTTGTCCCAGTGCTGCTGGGAGTAAGTACCATTTCTGCCATTTCTCAGTCAAGGAAGCTGGGGCCCCTCGGGGTGGACTGACTGGCCCAAGATCTCAGGAGGAGCAGAGCTGGGCATCCCCCATAGCTGACTTTCCAGTCCTCACCCGCAGCCCTTCTCTCTTCCTCACGAGTGCCTGGTTCTTGTCCTGGCTCTGGGAACCTGGCCACACTCTTTCACCTCCCTAAGCCTCAGTTTCCTTATCTGTAAGATGGGAGAAAACCCATGTGCCGCTTTCCGGCCTGTCAGGGCAGTTGTAGGGTCAAGTGCTCAGAGGCACCGTGGTGTTTGCTAGGGTGCAGGAGGGAAAATTAAGGCAATTTTCCCACCACTGTTTCTCAGCCACTGTTGCTCCCTGGTGAGAGCACTAGAGCCTCGCACAGGGGGCAGTGGAAAGAGAAAGGGAATGGAAGGCTGGGAACAGGGCTGATCAGGGGCAGCCTTCTGAAGCAAGAGGCGGTGGGAGTTGGCCCTGGGCTGAAGACAGACGGTGGCACGTAGGACTGACTGAGCTGGGCCGGCCAAGTGCCTGCCTCCCACCTACTACCCACTGTGGCCCCCTAGGGCACTAGGGCATCCTCACCATCTTCGCCAGTGTGAGGATGGGGTGGCTGTCTTAGGGTCCTGGGGATAGGGGGCAGAGAGCGGCTTTCTGCCTGGGTTTTAAGAACCACAAGGAATCATTGGCTGGACCTTCCCTCTGGGTCAGCCAGGGAGGTAGCCTTGGACTCAATCTGATCCCTGAGCCCCGGAACACTGAGCCCCGAGAATAACCAATACAGCAACCCTGAGCAGACAGGTGTTGCCTTTGGGTATACTGCCTCTTTGTTCTAATGTGTATAGAACCTCCTTTGTTCCAATGTGTACATAAGATGCCCTTGCTGTAACCTAGCGTACACCACTGGTGTGGAGGGTAGACAAACTGCGTGGAACGCTGACACTAGCTTCCCAGCCATGTGGTCGTAAACCTGCCGCTTGCGGCAAAGCATGTCAGATCCCCTGAAGGCTACTCATAAGTCCGAGTTTGTCACCAGGCCAGAGACCTCCCCACTGTCAGAACCTGCTGGTCCAGAATCTCTAGGACCTGACAGATGTCACACCCTCTTTTCCAAACTCTCCATACTCTTTTCTAAAGATGGCTCTGTATCTTTCCCTCAAATCTCACATTGGTTCTGGCCTGGCACAGGGGATTCTGAAGGATGGAAGGAGGGCCATTTCCTTTAGTAATCCCGGCCCCTGCTAACCGGGGAGTGGGGACAGGCTGCCACCTACCCACTCTGCTCCTTATATTTCTCCTTCACACATCTGGGAGCACAGCGGTGGGGCCAGGAGTTGGAAGGCTTCCCAGGCCCAGGCCTTGAGGCCAGCCCCAGGGTGAGGTTCTGTTCTATTCTTTTTAATCCAGATAGTTGTTTGGACTCTGTCTGACACCCAACCCACCCCACTCACCCTAAGTCCTGATGGATCCTGTGTACCTTCATTAAAAATTGGTTCTGCCCATCAAAGACAGGTGCAAATCTCAGAAAGCAAAGTTCCAAACAGCATAAAATCCCATGCTGGACTTTTGAACAGAAGTCGAAACCATTATTTGTTTCTCAAATAACAATTTTGTTGGGGGAAATTTTTAGGTTTATAGAAATTTTGCAGAGATAGTAGAGTTCCCCTATAAACCCTTCACCTTCAGCCACTTTCCCCATCATTAATATCTCACATTACCAGAGTACATTTGTCAAAACTAAGAATACAATGTTGATACATTGCTATTAAAACTAAATTCTAAAATGTATTCATTGGGATTTCATCAGTTTCTCCATTAATGCCCTCTTTCTGTTTTAGGATCCAGTCTAGGTTGCCACATTGTTTTTATTTACATATAAATTCGTATTCCTATTTTATTAGAGTTGCTAAAATGGGATCATAGAATAGAAATGATTCTGTGGGTTTTAGTCTTAATCTTATTGTTGTGTTAGCGTTAGTCCATACAAATCCATCTCATTCTTCTTTAATAGTAGCCTACTGTGAGATAGGATTTCTTCACACTATTTTAGGAAGAGCTGGGCTTCAGGAGTGCCCGCCTATGCACGTAGAGGAACATATAGAAGGCACTGGCCTGTGCCCAGCATGCAGCCCCTGGCCTGCAGGGAGCCTTTGGAAAGCATTTGCTGGTGAAGGAGTGACTGAAACTCTCCATGGAATGGAGCCTGGAGGTGCCAGACTTTAAAATAGGGTCTCTTATCCATCTGTCCTTTTTTTTGTTTGTTTGGTTTTTGGGGTAATGTATCTATAAATTCATGAAGTCTGACAATTTTCATTTGCTCAGAGCAGTCAGTGCTGAAGCGCCCCAGAATTTGGTACTGTCAATAATACCTGAGGATCTACCCAAGGTCTGCTCTCCACAGCCTCTAGGAATGGTCTTCGGGGGAGGGTAGGATTTGTCCCCTCAGCCTTTTCGATGAGTTCTCTGCTTGTCTTGGCCCCCGGTGGCCTCCTGATTAGGGCCCTGGCTTTTCTCGCTGGAAAACACACACGTTACACATGTGTGTAGCCAGATGTGTGTGTAGAATCTCCTTCTTCCTTTTCAATACTGCTTTCCTGGGGTCCGTCTCTCTAGGATTATCTAAATATTTCAGCTTTTGGCTCTAGATTGTGGTCACTGGATTGTAGTCATAAAGTTTCCAGGAAATATGCCTTTCTGCAGAATGAAGAGAGGGGACGGACATGGAAGTGGCCACAGAGCTGTACTTCCTGGTTTGTGGGGCGGATGAAGGACACTGTCTGCACTCTTGATTCCTTTCCCTCCCAGGCCCTCTCAGCCCTCTGCAGCTTTAGGGTCACTGTGGTGCGTCTGACACATGTGACTTTGCTTCCTCCTTCATTCCTTCTCCTCAGGACGTTGGAGACAGATAACTTGGGAGATGCTTTCCTATGTTTACCCAGCTCTCAGACCTCAGTCTAGAGTGACGTTGTCCAACAGAACTTTCTATGTTGATAGAAACTCATTCTACACTGTTCTGTGGTAGCCACCAGCCACATATGGCCATGGAGCACTTGAAATATGCGTAGTGTGACTGAGAAACCAAAATCTGAATTTTATCTTAATGAATTTTTTTTTAAGATTTTTTTTTTTTTATTATTCATTATTTTTAGAGAGAAGGGCAGGGAGGGAGGAAGAAAGGGAAAGAAACATCAATGTATAATTGCCTTTCACCTGCCTCCAGCTATGGACCTGGCAGGAAACCTGGCTTGCAACCTGGTTATGTGCCATGACTAGGAATCAAACCAGCGACCTTTGGGTTCACAGGCTGGCGCCAATCCACTGAGCCACTGGCCTGGGCTAATGAATTTTAATTTAAATAGATGTGTGGCTATTGCTGTATTGGGCAGTGCCCTGGTGGGGCCCTATGCTGAGACCTAACATGGTAA
Organism: Noctilio leporinus; assembly: GCA_004026585.1. NCBI lineage: Eukaryota > Metazoa > Chordata > Mammalia > Chiroptera > Noctilionidae > Noctilio > Noctilio leporinus. The sequence goes on from PVIW01003643.1 coordinate 14,234, forward strand.
AGACACTTTCCTCAGTCCCAGGAGGTCACAGGCTGGGATAAAACACATGTATTGCGAGTTGGCACAAAGTGGGGTCTGTGGGAGCAAGCAGGGGAACTTGGCCTGGGAGGGTCAAAGAAGTACCTTTACCAGGGAGACCTTCCTTCCCTGAGAGCCGGAGCAAACCTGGTGGGAAAGGGAAGAGCACACCAGACTTGAGGGAACAGTGCATGCAAAGCTGCCGAGGGTTCCAAAGGGCCTGGCTGGGAAGAAAATGGTGAAGTCACAGGACGGGTTCACAGAAAACATGGGGGTTGGGGTCTTTATCTGGGATATCACTGAAATGTGTGTTGTGTGTGTGTGTGTGTGAGAGAGAGAGAGAGAGAGAGAGAAAGAGAAAGAGAGGAAGAGAGGAATTTGTTTTAAGGAAAATCAGACTCCTAGGAGTGAGAAAGTTAGATTCATCGTGGGGATGGTTGTGGGGGTGGGAGCCCCTGCCTGGAGGGTTGGAGGGCCTGAGGGGCCACTGAATGAGCGGGAGAGTGAGTTTAGACACAGGGCCTCTTCCCCCTCCCTAGACATCCAAGTCACACACGGACTACTTCCACCACCACCACCCCCTTCCACGGGTTAAAAACTAAAAAATCACAGCTTTATGTTCTGGCTGCAGCTAGGGAAATGATTTCAGAGCCTGCTGGCATGGAGCCAATTTTTTTTTTTTTTTAGCAATTTCCCTGTTGGAAGTTGTTAAAGGAGGTGGCAAGCGCTGGCTGGGATCAGTTCTAGCAGGCAGAGGTAGGTGCAGGTCCCCTGAGTCAGCTCTCGGTGGCGTTTTTTGGAACAGAAGATGGAGGTGGGTCCGGTAAGGGATTTTTGTTGTGGCCCTGATCGAGCAAGTTTCTCTTGGCCCTTTTTTCTGTCCTTGCATTCCCACATTTAAAATCAGGCCTTCTCTTGGGGATGGCGGGGAATGCTACCTGAATTCTGCCACCACCTTGGATTCTGGCTGCCTGGGTGTGGTCTTTACTCTGTGTGGGTCAGGAATGGAGGAATGGAGGCTCTGCGCGCCTGAGCCTTGTAAGATTCAGCCAGAAGAGTGAGCTGGTGTTAGCTTAACTCACCGTGAGCCCTGCCGCTCAGCTCCTAGCCTCTGCTCCTCTTCCGTCTTCCTCTTGTCCCACCCTCTCCCTTTGGGAGCCAGAGGCCAAACTTGTGATAGCCTCACTGTTTGGCAGCTGAGAGCCTCCTCAGAATGTGGCACACATCCTGGGGATCTGCGCTTGGGGCTGCCTCGGTGACTGAGGAATTGACATCTCAGGACCAGCCCAGTGGAGATGGGCCACAGAGCTCTCCCCACTAAGGATGGGGAGACAGGGGCCAGGGCAGCGGGCTGGCATGCTGGTGTAACCCAGCCAGCCAGGAGAAGAGCTGAGGTTGGGATATGGAAAGGAGGGAGCAAACCGCAAGATGGTATTTATCATCCTGTATAATCCCTATACCTGGCGTGGGGGTGGCGTAGGCAAGACACCATGATCCCCATTTTATAGCTAAGTAAACTGAGGCTTGGAGTTGTTGAGGGACGTGTGAGCGTCACACAGCTATCCGAGGGTTGGGCTGAGATTCAAACTCACGTCCTGGTGACTCCAAAGCCAGGCTTATCTTCCTACATGATTCTGTCATCTGACATCTTACCCAGAATAGCCCAGTTGAGGGCTACCATATATAGTTGTATAATTGAGTTTAGCTTTCTCTCAATCTCCCTTCCCTTCCTCATTCTCTTACCCTTCTCCTTCCTGCCCTCCCCCCTTTCTTTCTTCCTGTCTCTTCCTCCCTCCCTCTGTCCTTCCCTACCTCATCTCCCTCCTTCCTTCTCTCCTTTAGATCTGTTTATTCTACACTCATTCATCACTCACCTTGTACCCAGATTAATCATCACAGAGGACCAATTATGAACAAAATAATCTGCCGTGCGGTGCTTACAGGATGGTGGGACACACACATCTGCAAATAACCACAACACAAGCAGACTGACTGGCCCTGAGGGAGGAAAGGATGGGATGTCTCGAGACACAGAGCTGAGGGCCTGTTCCTGTTTTTCCCTATTGGTCGCATCATGCACTCACTCATTACGGTACTTACCGCCTGCTGTGTGCCAGGCACTGTTCTAGGCATTGCACCTGGGTTCCTGTCCTTACACAACTTACATCACTCTTTCCAATGAATGAAGTGACTTATTTTTCTAATCCTGAGCCAAAGTACCGTGTTTTAAGCTTTGAAAGCAGGGGTGCCCCTGGTTCCTAGAAACCTGCAAAATCATGAGCATGGCTATCCTGCTTAGCCCTATACTGCCTGGCACTTTCCAAGGTGAGCCTGTCTCCTCACTCCTTGGATATCTGAGCTGCCCAGTCCAGTGAAAATTTATGAGACTGGAAGTGCCACACAGGCAGGGACCTGGGTATTGTGTTCTGAGCTTTGGCGTAGAGTAGGTGTTCTTGTTGAATGACTTAGTTCAAATAGGACCATCCAGAGTGTTTGGTGCCTTGGGGGTTCTCATCTGGGGTCGTGGAGGCCCAATGGCGAGGATCTCTTGGGGAGGGGTTTGAGCTGCATATGACCTGCTTAGGCCTGGGGTCCCCGAGCTGCCTCTGGTGTCTGTTGGTGATGGGCTGGGCTGCACTGGAGCAAGGCTGTTGTCTGTAGCCCTGCTGAGAGTGGCTTTGGCTTAGTGCGTACCTGAGCCTCCTCCAGGACCACCTGGCTCCTGGGCTGCTGGCTTGTATTCCTTCCCTCCTCCAGGGATGGCCTGTGTCAAAGGCAGGATTGCTCTAGAACAGATCCGATGAGACAGATATTGGGAAACTGGTGTATCAACACCATGCTGTTGTAATTATTATAAAGCAAAAGTCTTTTTACTCATTATCCTCCTCTAAAAAAAATAAAATAAAATAACAGCAGATACATTTCACTGGTCCTTGCTCCCTGCTGTACACCTTTGGGCAGGCAGCAAGATTAGAAAACGAGATTGCTTAACACCATGAGCCCTGGAATTAGACAGCCCAGAACCTGGTATTGGGAGCCGGACAACATCTTAATTTTGCCACTTGCAGTGGTGTAATTTTGGGTAAGTCCCTTGCCTCTCGGGTGGGGCCTGTGTACTCATTTATCAGTTGCTTTAGCTAGAAACCAAGGAGTCATTTCTCATTCCTTCTGCTCCCTCATCCTGCACAATCCATTGACTGGCAAATCCCATGAGGTCTGTTTCCAAATATACATCCCAAGTCCATGTCCTTCTTTACCACTGCTCCCTCCCCAACGCTAGCACTGCATGGGCTTGTGCGGTAGCACCTACATCGCACTCTGTATCCACTCGTGCCCTCCCCGTTATTTCATTTTTCATGAACTAAGAGTGATTCTTCTTAAAACCCCAATCCGATCATTATCTCACTTTTCTGAGTACAGTCCTTCATTGGTGTCTTGTTGCACTCAGCATAAAATGAACCCCACCCCCATCATGACCTTCAGGGCCTCTGCCTCCTTCCACACCATCTCCTGCCCCTCCTCTCCCTTCCCCTGATTTAAGAACATATCAGGTTGTTTCCTGTAAGAGCCTAGGGCCTTTGTATGGTCTTTTTTCCTCTGCCTGGAAATTTCTCACACCAGTGCCTTCTCCCTCTGACAGGAGCTTAGAAGGCAGCTCTCAGAGAGGCCACCCCATCTAAAATTAGACGCCGTGCATACCCACCACTTTATCCAGACATGCTGTTTCCTCTTTCATGCTTATTCACAAATTCCAATTATGTATTTTACTTTTGAATTTTTTTAGTCTGTGTTTCCTTTTATAGCATCGGCTCCCTAAGGAAAAAGACTGTATTTTGTTCACTCTTGTAGCTCAGTATTTGTAAGGGTCCAGACCCAGAGCTGGTATTTAGTAACTGTCTGTTGATTGGATGGATGGATAAACAGATGGGGGCCTGACATATACGACTTACTAAGTGAAGTAGGATTTGACTTTACATAGTATGACTTGCTAAGTAAAAGCTACTATATTCTTTTGCTAGTTAGAATTTTTCCATGACAAGTTCTAATACCAGCTGGACTGAGCAGACTTAGGGTATAGACGCTAATGAGGGTATACTTCTCGGATAGACCCCTTCTACATGGCAGGCACGAAGGGCAGCAGGTACTAAACCTCACTTCCTTCTAGCATGGTAGTAGTAGTACTTACTTATGAAGAGCTTCTTTCCCTAAGGCAGAAGCTGAAAAATTCCAGGGAAGGCTCTGATTGACTTGGCTTTCATCATGTGCCCATATCAGAACCAATCATATGGCTAGGAAGATGGAACGCTCCAGTTGGCCCAAACTGGGCTGTGGACTCAGTGGAGCCTGGTAAAGGGTCTGAAGGATCAGAGCCACCTGCACTCAGGAAATAGGTTCCTGGAGGAAAGAAAGGCAGCCCTGCTGATAGAAGAGGCATGCACAGATACTCTCTCTGTCCCAAAGAGCAGTAACAATTGCTCCTGTTACCCCACCCTCACTCTCATCATGGGCCCTCCACAGGGATGGGTCACCTGGCCTTGTCTTAGGTGTTTCAGGAGTGACCATTGTGCCCCATTCCTATCCATGATTAGAACTCAATGTGTCTCTGTGAGAAGTCGAGTGTCCAAGGCCTAGACCCTGGAGGTGGTAAGCAGAGGTTATGTTTCTAGAATAGAATAGGTGAGTTTATCCCTCAGTTTTTGTTTTTAATAATTTTTCATTTTCTTCACTATGAAAGTAATACTTAATTTTAAAAATATAGAAAAGCAAAGAAAATAAGTCATCTATAATCCTGTATAGAGATAATCATTGCTTCTTCATCTTTTAGTTCTTTTCTTAATAGTAATTTACAAATACATCCATTTTCAAAATGGGAAAAGTACAGAAACTAAAGAAAACAACACTACCATTTACACTACCATAATCTTGCCACTCAGAGGAGATGCCACAAACATTTTGATACATTTCCCTCCAACCAGCCTTCTTTGTTGATTTCGGGTTTTTTCTTCTATTTTCTTTTCTTTCTTTTAAAATAAATGTAGTTTATTCACGAATTCATGCTACATTTCTTTAGTGGGTAGTCCCTAAATGCCTGGGACCACACTGTGAGTGTTACATGGAGTATCTATCTCATTCAGTCCTCCCAGTCACCTTATGAGGAGGTGCCTTAGTCCCTTCAGGCTGCTATAACAAAAACACCACAGACCAGATGGCTTATAAATTATTTCTCACAGCTCTGAAGGCTGAGAAGTTCAAGATCAAAGTGCCAGCAGATTTGGTGTCTGGTGATGACCTCCTTCCTGGTTCATAGATGGCCATCTTCCTGCTGTGTTGTCCTGTGTTGGAAGCAGTCAGGCGGCTCTCTGGAGTCTTCTGGAGCACTGATCGCACTCAAGAAGGCTGTACCCTCATGACCTAATCACCTCTCAGAGGCCCGCCTTCAAACACCAGTGGGGCTAGATTTCAGCATGTATATTTTGGAGAGACATGAATGTTTAGTCCACAGCGGGAGGCAATGGTTTCCTCCCCCATATACAATAGAGATAGAGAAACTAAGGGATAATTCACTTACCTGAGGTCCCCTAAATGGTAAGTGGTAGGGCCAGGATTCAGATCCACAAAGTCTGGCTCCAAAGCTGGGATCCTAAAACACACATACTTTAATTATTTATTTATTTAAAAATAATGTGTGTGTATATATATATATATATATTTTTTTTTTTTTTTAAGGTTTTATTCGTTATTTTTAGAGGGAAGGGAAAGAGGGGAAAAGGGAGAGAGACATCAATGTATGGTTGCCTTTCACCTGCCTCCAGCTATGGACCTGGCTGGAGACCTCGCTTGCAACCTGGTTATGTGCCCTGGCTGGGAATTGAACCAGTGACCTTTGGGTTTGCAGGCCATCGCCTATCCACCGAGCCACCAGCCAGGACTGCACACATACTTTAAATTCTCATAAATAGGACCATGTTGCACATTCCCTCTTGATGGCTGAGCATCTTTCCTTCTTTAAAATTTTACTTTAAAGTGACATTTAATTACAACTGTCCATTGTAGGAGAATTTGAAAATACAGGAAAGTTAAAAACAAAATCTCCCCCACAACCCCACCAGCCACTGGTAGCTAGCCCCTGAACATTTTACATTGTTTTTTTTGCTTTTTTTTCCCCATTTATATATAGTAAAATTCACTGTTTTTGGTGTACAGTTCTGTGAGTTTTGATAGCCAGCCATTTGTACGACCCTTCCCATGGATGCCACACCACACAGTCCCTGGTGTGTGAGGCTGCAAATGAATTGGGGGCAGTTGGAGTTCAAGTGGGGGTGGGGGTTCCCCAGATGAATCACTGGGAGGAGGGAGATGATGGCGCCCCTTGTTGACTCAGGGGGCAGTGACACAGGGAAAACCCTCTCTTGTTTGTGGCCTGGGCGCCCAGGTCCCTGGCCCCCTGCCGTGAGGCCCAGGGGAGCCTGCGCAGCTCACACCCAGCACCTGCTCTGGAAGGTATGTGCTGACTCCCCAGCTCCCGGCACAGACTATTTTTGGCTGTAGTGACTGTTCATACAGTCATGAAAACAAAAACTCTGCCTGCCTCGTCCTTTCCTGGGACACTGCACAAGGGGCCAGGGCGGCCGGGGACCCTGGGCTCGGGCCCCTCACCATGCATTGCCTGTGGAGCTGGGTGACGGCCAGGGTTGCCAGGGGCCCAGGGGCCCCACCGCCCATGGAGCTGCGGGAGGCACGAGGCCTGGACCAGCCTGGGCTGGAGGGCTGCGAGGTAGGCGCTGGGGTCCGGGACCAGGCAGCCTTCCCCTGAGTCCCTGGAATGGGGATAGTTGGCTGCACTTTGGGTTCTTGCTTTGCTAACTGGAGAAATCTGCATGTTGAGGTAGAATGTGACTTCATTTCATTATTTCAACCCCTTTCTTGTGGTCAAGTAGCTGGGGAGCTGATAGAATCTTCCTGAAATAGATCTTTCCCGTCCTTCTAGTGAATGATTAAATGGTTTTTGGCCTGTTTGTGCTTTTGGTTTGAACATAGCACGCACACATTTGTTTGAGCCTGCTCCTTTTGCAGGGGACGTAAGAAACTGAAGTTGTACGGGCAGATGCAGCCCTGCCTCTCAGTACTTCTGGTCCACCCGGCCAGGGAGGCCAACCCGTGTAGAGGCGTGAGTGGTAACTTGGGAGTTACATGGACCAGGATCTAATCCAGGCACCTTTGCTCACTCGCCGTGTCTCAAGTGAGAACTTAATCTTTCTGAACCTCACTTTCCTTAGCTCTCACTTTCTTCAGCTACCAAGCAGTCATGCCCAGGCCACCTCGTGGGTTGCAGTAGTACCAGTCGTTGCTATTTTTATGATTAGACTGGTTATGGAAAGAGGAAGCATGTCAAGAAGCTGAGTAAGAATCAATGTGCCCTGGGTGGGCCTAGGCCCTGGTCCAGTCTGCATGTCTGGTGTAGCTAGTGATGTGGGATTTGCTTCTTCTTTTCAAAGAGAAGAAAAGTATGTGTTGTCACCAACGTGGGCATGGGTAGGGCCAGGCAAGAACTTGGTGTTGAGGATTTCTGTCCACCTACCATCTTTTGAGCCACCAAGACATTAGGGACTTGCCAGGCTTGGGATGGCCATGAGCCCAGAACCCCATTGCTTTGGATTTCCCAGGGTTCTGAGCCCACGAGCCAAGCACATGGCTGGGCATCCCTGGGACCAGCACCTGTGGAGGTGATTCTCAAGGCAGACCTCAGGGAGGTCTTACCCTTGGCCCATCTCTTAGAGCGGCTCAGGACACCTGGCAGGAATAAAACCTTTACATCTGGATAAGGAATGTCCACTGGGGAACACGTGAGCTCTTCAGGGGTAGCGTGCCTCCGGGTGAGGGTCACTGCCAGGGCCCTGGTTCTGGCACTATTCAGGTGACCAGGCAGGTCCCCTTTCTCTCTGGACCTCGGTTTCCTTCTCTAAAATGAGTGTTGGACTAGATTGTCTCCAAGGCTCCTTCAGCCTCTGCCTTTGACCGCAGCAGAGGAAGAGCTTCTCTCTTGTTAGGGTTTCTGGAGTTCTGGCCACCCACTCAGGGCACCATCAGCTCCCGTTGCTGCTGCGGGGCAGGGATTGTTTATAGTGTTTCTGAGGAACTCCAGAGAGGGGCTGCCTACTCCAGGAATTTCTGAGAGATCTTGGTCGCCTAGTTAGACATCTGTGGAATAACCATGAAATAATGGGGCCCCTGTCCTCAGGTGGAGCAGCCTGGGTCTCAGGTCTTCAGCTCTGGCTCACTCACTTCCTGCTGCATGATGTGTCCCCCACCTGGACAGACAACCCCAAAGGACAGACCACATGCTGAACACTGGGACATGCCCCTCTGGTGGATGGGTCTTTGATTTGGTTACTGGCCCTGAGGGGGGCCCTCCAGACCCCAGCACTGGGGCCAGACATGTTCCAGGGCTCAAGTGAAGCCTCTGTGCCTGGGGCCCGTTGGCTGGCCTGCGCACCCTCTGGAGGATGGGGTCTCACTGACTGAACACAGCTCCCGCTCTGTGGACGTGGAGGAGTCGAGAAGGAGGTGGAGGGGACTAGTGTGGAATTATCTCTTTAATAGTGTATTTGAACAGGAGAGAAGTTGGGGACCGGCAAGCCACAAAGATGGCTGCAGATGTGGCCACGCCCAAGGACCCCTGTTTATTTCTGTCAGTGCCTCTACTGACAGAGCTGAGAGGAGAGCTGAGGTTCCCCACGGTGACATACATTTCCAGACCACACCTGTTTCCTCCACCCTCTGCCTAGATTGTCAAGCCTCCCAGCTTGCCAGGAGAGCCCCAGTTTAGGGCTACTATCCCAGGGCAGTTAGGCACAGCTCCTTTCCCTCTCAGGAGGGTCCCTGTTGCAATGGCACGGATACCCTCCCCCCCTCCTCTGGAGCCCCTCTTCACCCAGGCCTGTGTTCCCACTGCCGCCCACCCTGCTTGTCCTTTCTCACCTGCTGGTCAACCAGGAACACTAGGTCGGGTTGCGGGGCAAGTGTTTGCATTTGTTGGTTCCTCCCCAAAGAAGCCAAGTGCCAGTGAGGTTTAGTGTTGTTCTTTGGCTGCTGGCAGACCCTCCCCCTGACCCCGATCTTTCTGTTTTAGAGTAATGCACTTTAGGCTTGAGTTTTACTCTGCAGTCTGGTGCACAATAGTGGATATTCTCCAACCCCCCGCCCCCAAACCAACAAATATCCTACATGTAGGGAACCCCTTGTAGAAGCCCACCTATCTCCTCTCTCCATTTGGGCAGTAGCATATGGGGAGAAGCATTCAGCCTCCAAACTGGTGTGTGTGTGTGTGTGTGTGTGTGTGTGTGTGTGTTACTCTAACGCTGGGTGTGTCTGGCCACTTTCAAACAGCAGCCAGGAGGAGCAGTTTCAGAAAGGTGTGTTGATGTCACATTGAAAGGTAACAGAGTGCAGTCTGCCTGGAAGGTTCTTCCTCTGTGTCCCTCTCCTGCTGATAATGTGCTAGAGGTTGGACGGGACGGGATGAGAGAAATCAGCAGGGCCGGAGGCTGGGAAGGAAGGGGCAGTGAGGCCTAGGGCCACTGGGAGGCCGAGCCCAACACAGGTGATGTGTTTGTTGAGTGGCTGAATGAATGACCCACTAGATGGGGGTTGTCAAGCACTGGTCCCAGGGCCAAATCCAGCCTCGTGAACAAAGAATGGTGTTCACATGTTTTAATTAGTAAGGGGGAAAAGTAGAGAAGAATTTTGTGGCATGTGAAAATTAAATGAAATTCAAGTTTCAGTGTCCACACTAAAAGTTTTACTGGAACACAGCCACACTGCAGTCTGTTTATATACCGTCTGTGGCTGCGTAGCACGCCACTGGCAGAGCCGAGTTGTGACAGAGACCATATGGCCCACAATGCTGAACATATTCACTCGCTGGCCTATTCAGAAAAACTATTCCTGCCAATTCCTGCACTAGGCACCTCAGGGTTTAGGAAGAAGAATGGGCCTGGGAGACAACTACGAGATAGGTTTCCTAAGAGAATAGGGCCAGGCCCCTGGGGTAATTAATGGTAGTGGCTATGGTGACAGCAGATCCTGCCAGCTGCTGGAGAGCCAGTCTTAGGCAGAGGTGGAAAGCACTCATCTCCCCCAGAGGGCACCCAGCAGGCTGACTACGGGAATTGAAAAAACTGAGGAGAGAAGACCCTCTGAGAGGCCTGCAGCTGCTTGAGGGGAGGGCAGGATGTGGAGCCAGGAAAGCCAGGTGTGACCTGTGATGCCAGGTAGGCTCTGACCTGGGAAAAAGAGCATATTTTATAGAGCAAAGACATGGGTACCAGGGCAGGCAGGGATGGCTGCCTGGGACTAGGTAGAGATAGCCATGCACCTGCCTCACCAGTTGCGCTGTGTGGCCTTGAGCAAAGTTACCTACCCTCTCTGAACTTTAGCCCTCTCTCAGGATGTTATGAAGGTTGCATGTGCTGACCTCTTAAATTCCTCTGGCTTAGTGCCCAGCACCCAGGGAGTGCATACATAATAAATGCTTATCATTCACCCTTTCTTAGCCCCCCTCAGCTCCTTCCCTTTAACCTGCATCCCTCAACCTTCAGACCCCGCCTCACCACCTCACCATCTTCCTGAGGCGCTCAAGCCCAGACATGCCAATACATAGGCCAAAGACAACCACTCCCTGAAGATTCCAGCTAGGCACCCCACTTTGTGAGCCCCTACTCTGCCTTATGTGATGGGGTGGGGCACTGGTATCCAGGAGGAGACATCTTGCTGGGACATCTGAGCACTTGGGCCAGGCTAGGGTTGAGTTGAAGGAGCGTGGGCCTCCGGAGGGGGTGGGTGGGTGGGCGGAGGTTAAAGCCCCAGAGTGCAGCCCTGCCCTAGCCAGGCCCACCTTCTGAAGTCGGCATTCTGAGACCCCTTCTGCCCTGGGTTATTTGTCCAGACTTAAGACCCAGCAGTCTGTCCGCCCTCATGGTCCCCTACCCCATAATTCTGACTTGATTGGTTTGGGGTGGAGCCCAAACATCAGGATTTTTAAGCTCCCCCGCCTCCCTAGGTAATTCCAGGACGCCACCAGGTTGAGAGCCATGGATTTGATCTAGCCAAACTCACTTATTATATAAATGATCAAGTCAAAGCCCAGAAAGGAATAGGGACTGGCCCAGGGTCAGGCCAGTTCCAAGGACCAAATCCGACCTTCCCTCGCTGTGCTGGCCAGCTGGCAGCGAGTGGAGAGAAAGCCTTCAGGAAGTAGCTGACCTCTCCCAGGAAGGGCTCTTGTTTCCCAGGGCTGGGATAGTCAAGAGGCTGGGCGCAGACCCCACCCACAGGCAAAGCCAGTAGCCCCCAGCTGTCTGCTGATCGCCATGGAAACGCCAGGAGGCTGCCTGACCCAGGGCCTCAGCCCCTCCGCCCCTCCTGTGCTTCCCAGAATACCCAGCTATTACCCAGGTCTCAGCCCTCCCCTCCCTTAGCCCCAGCCATGGGGAGCAGGAAGAAACATCTGTCAGGTGCTCCCTTGCCAACAAGAGGCTGTTGGGCTCCCAGCCTGGGCTGTCACAGAAGTCTCCCTGCTCTTGTCTCTGTCCTTCCCCACTCTCCCCACCCAGCTTGTGTCCTGGCCTCACTGAGGCATGCGGATCCCACATCACCACCCACAGGGTTCTTGGAGTCTACCTCTGGCTCCTGGTGTGACCAGTTCCCAGGGAAGTGTCTGTGGTGAAGGATCCTGGCCCCCAAGGAAGCCCCAGCCGGGGAAGCTGGTGGGGGCCTCTGCCCACACACCCCAGGAATCCAGGTTCTGCAAATGGGCCTTGAGTGCTAGCAGCCCTGATGGGGCCAGCTACCACCTTGGCTGATCCATCCTCTGCTCTAGGGTTTACTAGAAAGCTACAGCAAGTTTGGGTTTGCTTCTCGGTCTTTCTTTGACCTGGCCTTTGCCCGAATGCTGGCATGAGCTGCCGGGTGGCCCATACACAGGCTTTGAGATGCCCCTGGCATTGTCACCATCCAGCTGACTGACCACGGTGAGCATGGATGGCTCTTGGTGTAAGCCAGCAGTTTCTAAGTATAGATCCCAGGCAGCCCCGTGGCTGCTGGTAAGTCCCAGGATACCATCTGATGCCCTGTCTGGCCTGTGACACAAGCCACTGCAGGCAGCTATGTTTGGGCCCCTCCAGCCCACCCTCCGCTACAGAGAACAGAACCAGCAGTTTAATTATCACAACCTGGGAATGACCTCAGTGCCAAACTGACCCTGCTCGATAATTACTATTAAAAGGAATGACTTAATGTCACCCCCTGGAGAATATGCACAGTCTGTCCTGAAAGTATTGGCTGTGGAAACTTTAATTATATGGACATTGGCTTGATAGTTTCGGGACAGAGCTTCATAGGTCGTGTCTGGAAGGTCCAGGCAGAGCTGGGAGCCAGAGCTCCCTGGAGCCCGTGTTCTCACTGCCTGCTTCTGTGTTCCCTGCTCCCCCAAGGCTCATGGGAGTGAGGAAACCTCCCAAAGTGGGCTGGGCAGCCCTCCCTTCTTGGGTTCTAGTTCACATTTTCTTCTTTACACAGAAGCTGGGGTGGGGTGGGCAATGATTCTCCTCAGTGTATAGACTTTCTCCCTTCCTCCCTTCCCCAGAACTCACAGTCTGTGCCCTTGGCCCTGAGACAGGGGGTGTGTTCCCCACACCTGCAGGCAGGTGTGAGGCTCTGTGTGGGCCTCTCAGACCTGAGAGGGCATCAGGGCTACTCACTGCCTGCCCCGTTGTCAGCAGGCCTGTGAGTTCTCCTTCAGCAGGTGGTTAAACTGATTGCCTAATTTGCTTTCAGCTGAGAGAGGATCCAGAAAATTTGTATGTGGATTACTCTGGCTGGAAATACCTCAGAAGTCAGACTTGGCTGCGCCTGGCACTGTGGGTGGGCAAGTCACATCCAGTTGTGAGGTTTGGGGGTGCCAAGTGAGCGGCAAAGGGGTGTTGCCTGAGTCACAGCAGCAGATAGCAGGGCTGTTCCAGGGGGCCTACATGGCCCCTAGCCCTGCCTCACTTGTCTGGCTGAAGGCCCAGGTGAAAACTGACGACCCTGATTCTACCATGCCTGCCTCTGGCGCTCTCCTGTCGTGATTGAAATGACTTCAGGTCCAAAGCCACTTGTAGGATTTGGAAGGCTGGGTGCTTTATTTCTATGAGGGTCCCAGAGCCAGGTTGGGTCCCTTCTTACTGAGAAGGCCTGGCCACTCTTGATATGTTGCCAAGGGCACTTGCTGCTGGGCCACCACACCTCCCCATTGGCCTACAGAAATAAAGCTTTAGAAGTCACTGATTAGTGTTTGGAAGGCATCAGATTCTCACACAGAGTCTCCATGCAGGGGTCTGTGGGCACTGTGTAACCGTGGATACAATTGTTTGGTTTGCACAGACTTGCATTAGTTGCCACCAGGTAAAATTTTTATTTTAAAATAAAAATTTACCCTGGTTGTTGTGGCTTAGTAGATTGAGCACCAGGCTGTGAACCCAGGGGTTGCTGGTTCGATTCCCAGCCAAGGCAGATCCCCAGGTTGCAAGCCAGGTCCGTAGCTGAAAGCAGGTGAAGGCAACCATATGTTGATGTTTCTCTCCCTTTCTTCTTCCCTCTCTTCCTCTCTCTCTAAAAATAATGATTAAAATCTATAAACAAATGAACATATTAATTAATGTTTTTAAAAATAAAAATAAATAAAAATTCATCCCTGGCTGGGTTACTAGTTGGTTGGAACATCATCCCGTACACCAAAAGGTTGCAGGTTCAATTTCTAGTCAGAGCACATACCTAGGTTATGAGTTTGATCCCTTGTCGGGATACATACAGAAGGCTACCCATCTATGTTTCTCTCGCATTGATGCCTTGCTCTCTGTCTTTCTCTGTCTCTCTCTCTCCCTCCCTTCCTTCTTCCCCTCTCTCTAAAATCAATAAACATACCCTCAGGTGAGGATTAAAAATGATGATAATGAAATAAAATTTCAGGTTTCTTTAAAACTCCCATAGTTTCCCTTCTCACCCCAACACTGAGTGAGGGCAGAAGGAGGGTTAGAAGGTGGGTTTCTGATTAGCATCACCCTTGCTACTGCTGCTGCTGCTGCTGCATATTTTGATGTCCAGAAAAGGCAAGAGAAGTGTTTCTAGTAAATGTGTCTCCATCAAAAGATAGATCCAGGAGGCCTTATCCCCTCTGATCTCATTTCTCTCAAAGGTCTGGCCCTGAGGTTACTCTACCAGGTAACCTGCCGACTGGTGGATCCCTTCGCTGACTGTGGCTTTTAGGTAGAATAGGATGGCCTCTCTCCCCAGCTTAGTGACCCAGCCCTGCAGGAAGGAGGGATTAGAGAATGGAAGGAGCAGGCAGAAATCATGGCTACAGTGTTGTGCTGAGCACTCATTTTATTGATGGACATGCAGAGCTCACACTCCAGGGAGTGTTGCTTGTCTTGGGAGAGGCTGGGGCAGCTCCAGTTTAAATGGGACCAGGATGGAAATCATTGAAGGAGTTTTGGGAGTGACATACCTGGGTTTCAGTTCTGGCCCTGCCATTTATTATGTAGGCTTGCATGAGGTCTCTGAGCCTCAATAAAATGGGCCTAACAGCCTCTCCTTGTTGAAGTGTTTAAACTGGAAACAGTACATGAAATACTGGGCATATTGTACTGGCAAATGGTTTGCAATAATAAATGTAGTTATTATGTTTGAGAAACTGAAACTTAGTGTGGATGGGGGAAAAGGCATATAAAGAAAAGAGAACAATCCCTTGCATTTTAGTTGGATTGGGGATTGGGTTTCTAGGCTTGTTGGTATCCCATGTCATTGTCTGTCCCCCTCCTCCCAAATCAGGCAGATACTGGACTCTCCTTTTGGAAACCTACTGAGTCATTACAGCCTTGGGAAAATACAGGCTTGTTGGTGAGAACCCAGGACACTCCAGGGAGAGGTGGAGGGTTGTTTCTGCACTTGTGTCAAGGCCAACATCGCTGGCATTTGTTTGTCCCCTGACAACACTGCCAACTTGCTTTTCATAGTAAGATGAGGGGGAAAGCTGTCACAACTGCATTTTGATGAAGAATGTCAGCAATAAAGGAAAATACACAGATGAACCAAAGTTTCTGCTGTGAGCTGTTATTTAACCAGCCCCGTCTCTGCTGTTCTTATCATCCTCTGGCGCTCAGGTTTTATTACCTGGAAGGATTTCTGTGAACCCTGATTTGTCCAACCAATAACGAGCTTCTCTGTGCTTTTACTTGTGTGTTTATTTCTAATTATTGGTTTCAGTCGTCTCAACAGCTATGAAATTCTTGTCCACAACCCGGGAGACTGAAGAAGGTACAAAGGTGGGGAAGGAGGGACATGGGCAGACTCCAGGGGCCACACACCAGACCTCAGCTGTGGCTCCCACCCCCAGCATCACAAAGCCCCCAAACTACTGCCCCAATGATTCCTAGCCAGTATCTTCATCAGGTCCTGACACTAGAGTCTAAGATATACAGTAGATTTGATAGACTGATAATATTACTCTTTTAAAATAAAATTAGTCTCAGCTTGCTAAAAATCAATGAAACCCAGCTTAGATTCTCAAGAACTGTGAGCTTTATATGAATCATTTTATGTGGGATGTCTGGCCTTCTCTGTTATAGAAAACCTGGAAAATGTAGAAACAGGCCAAAGAAGAGAAAAAATCAGATTTTACCACTGGCCCCGTAATTCTTTGAGCTTTCTCTGTGCTGGGTCATAGCTTATTGCGGTGCGATGACTGTTTTCATGGTGGTCACTCTGCAGGCCACTTGAGGCCAGGAACATGTCCCGTTGTTCTGTGTGTCTGCTCCAGGTGCTGCCAGGGGAAACTGGGGCTTGTTGATGAGGTCGAGAGAAAAGCATTTCAGAGACCCAGGCATGGGAGAACATAGTCTGGTGGGAAGCTCCATTCAGGTGGGAACAGAAGGCTGCCGCCCTGGGTGCCCATCGTCTCCTTTTTGTTTATCCCACCGTGGAAGAAGTCCAATTGTGTCTTCATCAGGGCCAGAAATAGGACCGGTGTCCACAGAGATCCTGTGCCATAGTAAAGCTTAGTCCTTTGGAGCCTGCGCGGTCTGCAGAGGGCCCCAGATGCCCGCTAGACCTGTGTGGCTGCTACGCAATGCGCGAGTGCGTGGGGTGAGCGTGTGTCGGAGAGGGAGGTGGGTGGGGAGAAGGGGCATCTTGTTTAAGCTTTTTATTTTACTTTGGGACATACCAGGTGTGTTGTTTTAATTTTAAATAACCAACTGAACTTCCCAAGTTTTTGCAGGCTTCTGATGGGTCCACCTCCTAACCAATCTATTCTTTCTCCAGGCTACAATGACAGGCCTCTAGGCTCCCGTTTTGGCTCTTACTGCGCATGTGCTTACCTCCCCCTTTATTGTCCTGTTCCTCACCCCAGCGATCTTGGGGAAGGGACCATTGTCTCCCTGGGGAGCTTTCTGGTGAAGCAAGCAGGCTTATGCTGCCTAATTGATTACGCTTAATAATGTCTGGTCCACTTCGCCCCTCCCCCTCTTTATTAATAACTAGCTTACTACCTACACAAATGCGGACTTGGTATCATGTGTGCCTCAAAATAATCGGACTCAGAGGAGTTCCTTCCCTCCTTGAAAAAGAATACCTAGCTTTGAAGTCAGCTAGGCCTTGATTAAAATAATTACTCTGTATTCGTTTTCCGTGTAACAAATCACCACAAACTTCATGGTTTAAAACCCTATCTGTTCGCATACAGTTTAGAAGGAAGACTGCATGGAGGGGTCCGGGCAGGCTCAGCTAGATTCCTGCCTAAGGGCTCACCAAGCTGAAGCTGGGGGTCGCCCATGCAGCCTCGTACCTGGAAGCTTTGGGAAAAAGCCATGTCTAAGGGTAGTCAGGTTGTTGGCAGAATCCAGCTCCTGTGAGAGCATAGATGTCAGGTTCCCCTTTTCTTGCTGGTCACTGGGAGGCCCTTTCTCCTAGAGGCCACCCACATACCTTTCCACAAGGCCCTCTCTCTTCCTCTCTGCTGCATTGAACCCTTGAAAGGTTTTGAGTGAGAAATAAAGGGAGGTTTTAAGTGCTTGTACAGTGCTCTTGAGGGTTAATTCTTTCTCATTGTTCTCTCACTAAGCCAATTTTATTTGAAATCTTGTCGGATTCAGATATAGTGCTGCAGAATTGTACAGGGCTGTCTTTATCTCAAGTACTTGTCATTCTAAAAAGTTGCCATGATTCATCCTATTTCTGGTCAGAGGAATAAAAAGAAACAAGTGGAGCAACATGCCCTGATCAAAACTTTTCAGATTGCTCCCCCCATCCCCAGGCCTAGGCCTCTCTTCTTCAGCTGCTGTCCCTGGGCGGGCTGGGGGTGGGGTGAGAGCTGGCTGGCCAGTCCTCAGACAAGTGGCGGCCTCAGGTCGGAGGCGGCCCACCAGCAGCTGGCCCCTGCCACTCAGCCGGGAGGCCAGCCCTGGCCAGGGGCAGCATGAAGAGGGTGTTGGGGCCGCCTGAGTGCTCACTGGGTCTGCCTGCCCCTCTGCTTCCTCAGGAGATCCTCCGAGAGCTCACACTGGATGCCCTGCTGGACATGAACGAGGCCAAGGTGAAGGAGACGCTGAAGCGCTGTGGGACCAGTGCAGAGGAGTGTGGCCGCCTGCAGTATGCCCTCACCTGCCTGCGGAAGGTGACAGGCCTGGGTAGGTAGGGCCTGCCTGCCCAGGACGGAGGCCAGTCCCATTGGCTCCCTCTCCCTGCCCCTCGGCCTAAACACCAACCTTCTCTCCCGGGGCCTAGCCTGGTTCCCTGGGGGCCACGGCCTTTGCTGAGGTGGATGGTGGGTGGGGCAGGTGTGGCCCAGGGTCTCCAGGGTGGTTTGGAAAGGCCAGGGTAGACACCCAGAAAGTGTGTGATGGATCAGACCTGAAACAGAGGCTCTTCTCAAGGCAGAGGGCTCAGATCAGGACTGGTCCAGCCAGTTCTAACATAGTGAGGCTTCAGCCATTGTTAGAAACCCCGGGCAGGTCTGCTGGGCAGGCTTGTGGGGGCTTGTTTTTTAGGCCTGTGAGCCCTCCAGCGCCTTCCTGCATTCCAGTCCCCCTTCCCCATGGCAGCTCCCCTCCAGCCCCTCTCCCCACCTTCTCCTGTCTTCATGGGCTGGCTGGGCGGTGTGCGCACAAGGCACACACTGAGGTGGGCTCAGCCTGAGCCAAGCGGGATTTGAGAAATTATGGTGTTTCAGCCCTTAGTTTGTGCATGGGTGCTCCAGGCAAAGGGTTGTAATTCCTGGCATTAGATGAGTTCCTGGGGATTATTTGCTAGCTTCCTAAATCTTGCCTTGGAAACAGCTTCAAATACCCTGACGTAATGCTCCCACTACCAACCGCACAGATAAGGCTTTAAAATGAGCCTAATGAGTGGAAGTAGCCTGTTTTTTAATCATCTGAGCCACCTGTCTTATCTCTGGCTACCAGAGGCTTAAGAAAGACACTTAGGTTTAGATTCTGCTCGATTTTTTTCTCAGGTAGGATTGGGTTTAATTTCTTCCCTGACCCCTTTGTACCAAGTCCTCCTCTGGACACAGAGCTGCTATGGATAGCTACACTCAGTTCAGAAAACCTGGGCAGCCAGGCCTCCCGGCAGGTGCCACAAAACAAACATGGCAGAGACGTGCGGTCAATGTTCTGATCCCCCAACTTCACACAAAAGAAGACTGAGCCCAGATTGGGGAGGCCAAGGACACACAGCCATTGGTGGCACAGAAGGGATTTAAGCCTGGGTGTTGGATGGTGGTTGGTTAGTTCCCATGTTGCAGAAATTTAAAAGTACTTGCCACCCAAACAGAAACCCTGGGGTGGCTCGTCAGCCCTCCCCCTGTATGCCCAAGTTATAAAGGATGGTGGGGGAGCCAGGTGTCGAGTGGTGGTGACCCAGTCATGTTAGGAAGGCTGCTGTCAGCCCATCGTGGATGCCAGGATAGGGAGGTCACTGAGTCATTAGGCACTAATTTATTAAGCCCGGCACTTGACACTCATGCGGCAATGCCTTTTCAGAGGTGGTGGTAAGCTCCTTCAGCAGCTCGTGCATTGGACGCACGGGGCAAGTTGTCTGGGTTCCCACACTGGCCTGTGGCAGAACAGGGACTTGGAACTCGGCCTCCTCCCCAGAGGGCACTTTTCCCTCTGCCTAAGAGGAAACCCCTCAGGAAAGGGTCTTTCCCAGGTCTTTCTCTTTCTCTTTCATTCGATCTTAGCTTGGGTACCTGTACAGCCCTAAAAGGGTCCTGGTTACACCCCACCCAAATGGGACTGTCACAGTTCCAGGGCACCTACTGACCAGGGTCCCCGTGATTGCCCTGTCCCTTGGAGCAGGCAGTCTTCATTGCACCCAGCGGGCTTGGTGAGAGTAGCCTACTTTCAGCCTAGCTCAGCCTGCAGCCCGAAGGAACCTGGTCAGTGATTTAACCCCATAGTGCCTCAGTTTCCTCATCTGTGAAATGGAGGTAATAACAATACCTCTCTCTTAGGGTTGTTGTGAGGGTGAAATAAGTTATAGTCAAATGCTTAGAACAAAGCCTGCGCCATATTAGGTGCTCTTTTCAGTATTAAGCTCTTGTATGATGAAAAATGTTGAAGTTATTCCCCTTGTGGTTTCTAGCATTAGGAAGGGTGAGTGAAGGCCAGTTCTCTGTGCCAGTGGCTGGTAAACTGGGGAACATTGTGCCTGCTGATACTCTCTGTTCGTCACCCATAGCACATGGCACTGATCAGTCCCCAGGCTCTTCCTACTGGTGACCCCCGTGCCATTCTCAGGAGTCACTGTCAAATGACTGGTGTTCACATGTACAGTGAGACCCACTTGTCCTGCTGAAGCTGGCTCAAAGCAGTGGTCATGACCAAAGGGCAATTTGAAGAAGTTGGGATGTTTCCTTTGGTGGCAGAATTACCCATGGGTTCATAGAACTCGTCTGTCATCCCCTGACCCAGAACCATGTTAGTGCCACCTATAGATTGGTGTTTAAGTTCACGTATAAGTCATGGCCATAGTTCCAAAGGAGCAAGCACAAGGAACAGGCAGTCTGAGTAACTCATTCTGCCAAGTTGATTCATGAATAGAGTTGCCATGCAGTGAAATCAGAGGAAGGGCATTTGCGGAAGGGATGGAATGCACAAAGAAATCCTAAGAATTGTGAAGCCTAATCCCTTCACCATACCTGACACATGGCTGTGTGGGCTTCTGCTAATGGCAGGGAGCTCTCTGCCTCCCAAGGCTGTGGCACTGTAGGTTACTCAGAACTCATTCCGCTGTGGGAGAGGCCAGTGCTGTGGCTGCGACAGCCCGCTCAGCCTGTATCCCACCACTGCTGCCTGACCTCCACATCGTAGGTGGCCTCCCTGCGTCTTAGTGACCACCATGCTGCGATGATGGAGGGAGACAGAGTACAAAGCACAAAGCAGAAGGGTTCCAGGATAGAAGTTCATTTTGTCTTGTCACAATCTACTTTCCTGTACTTTCTACTCATCAATAAATACATGGAGGGAAGTAACTTCTTCCCCAAAAAAGGGTCTCTAGATGGGGTCCTTCCTCCCTGCCCCCACCCAATCTCCTATAAGCTTACACCCAAAGTCCTTGGCAAGACATCCAAGGCTCCTCCTGAGCTGGCCCCAGGTAGGCTGACCCTCCAAATTGATCTCTTCTGTCTCCTAGGCTTGTCCTGACCGCTCAAGGCACATGGAACTCTTGGTTGTTACCAGACGGTGCAGTGCGCTCCTACCTTTGCACATGCACCCCAGGTGCCACCTCCTCTGGGAAGCCCCCAGGCTATTTAGGTTCTCCTCTTGTGCTCCCTCAGTCCCCGTCTGTCTCTGTGTCAGCATACAACTCACCACGTTAAGTGTCCCCCTCACTAGATTCAGTGGATGTGCCCTTTTTATGCTTTGATACCCAGCGTCCAGCCTGTGCTTGAATGAATGGACAGATTGTGCCATGTTCATCCGAGGCCTCAAGGTCTCGGGGGCCTCAGGCGAGGGTCAGTGTGGATGCAGCCAGAAGTTGTCTGCCAGCTCCTCTCAGAAGTAACTGACTATTGAGCCCTTTCTAGCTGGATCTCTTTTCCAGCAAATTTCCAAGGCAATTTGCTATTAGAAGGTTGGTGCAGCCCCTTTTCCTGACATGAGAATTTTCACAAAGAGGAGTTACTCTCTATACATCCCAGCTTCTCTTTCCTAACTCGCCAAAGATCACACCACTTGCATCTGTGAAGTCGCCCTCTTTGGAGCTGGCTTGGCTGGCTTGCTGCCCGCAGACCTGCCGGCAAGAGCCCTGCACAAGGCAGTCCCTTTGTAGACCTCATTTTTCCTTATTTAAAACAGGGATTGTAACATCCACGCTGGTGGCCTCATGGTCAGCTGGAAAAGGCAGGAGAAAATGCATGAGAGGTCTTTATACACCAGGTAAAGGCCAGTAGCTGAAGCTTTCCAGGAAAGAACCATGCAACCTTGGATAAGGTGTTTGACCTCCCTGGGCCCTGGCCTCCTCACCTGTAATTCCTCTAGCCACAGCCGTCTGTGACTCCACTTCTTGGCCCACAGGAGGGGAGCACAAAGAGGAATCTGGTTGGAGTTCATTGGATGCCCGGCGGGAAAGCAGCTCAGGGCCTTCCACGGACAGCCTCTCACCAGCCTGCCTGCCCTGGCCCCCGGGCAGTTCCCAGCTGGGCAGGGTGGGCAGCAGTGCCCAGGGCCCACGCTCTGTCTCTGTGTCAGCTCTGCCCACTTCGGACTTTCCAACCCCCAGCCCCAGCGAGGGCCTCACGGACACCTGCATCCCCCTGCACGCCAGTGGCCGGCTGACCCCCCGTGCCCTGCATAGCTTCATCACCCCCCCGACCACGCCCCAGCTGCGAAGGCACACCAAACTGAAGCCACCAAGGACGCCACCCCCACCCAGTCGCAAGGTCTTTCAGCTGCTGCCCAGCTTCCCCATGCTCACCCGGAGCAAGTCCCACGAGTCTCAGCTGGGGAATCGCATTGACGAGGTTTCCCCAATGAGGTAAGTACGTGTCCTTGCCAGACAGGTGCTGAATTTGTCATCCACTGAAAGTTTTGACTAGTTTTTTTCATATAAAGATAATATAGACTCAATTTAAAACGGACATAAAATCAACTAATATATAACCATTCTCTTTAAAAAGTGAAAGAGGCCCTGACCCCGTAGTTCAGTCCTCAGAACCACCTTATTAGTTTGGACTGAATCCTACTAGATGTCCTTGCAAATGCATGCATGCACAGACACACACAAATGAAATGATGCTGTGTATCAATCAGGATAGGCTGGGTTATGCTACAGCAACAAATGACCCCCAGATCCCTGGGTCTTAAGAGAAAGATGCTCATACTACCTATTCATCATGGGTCAGCCTCATTCCAAGTCCCAGGCTGATGGACAGCCACTGTCTGGGATAGTCCACTGTGGCAAAAGAAAAAAGATTTTTATATGTGACACACTGGTAATTAAATGCTCTTTCCCGAAAGTTCACTCACCATTCGGGATCTTACCCAAATATAGGAACCAAGAAATGTCATTCTCCCATGTGCGCAGAAAAGAACTGAAATATCTAGCTGAAACCTCTAATGATCATCAAAAAACTATGCACCCTGTTCTGTAATCTATTTTTTCAACTTCCCTTGATATCTCTGGGAACTTCCTGTCAGTACATCTTGAAATACCTTAATCTTTAATTTTCAATTTCTTTCCTATGTATTTTAGCTAGATAACAGCAGTCACATAGTCCACAATGCAAGATTCGTAGCTTAGCTTTGTAGAGATGTAATGTGTAAAGCGACCCCTCCCATTTTCCTTAGTCACGCAGTCCTCCTTTCTGGAGCAACCACGCTATTAGTTTCCTATGTAATTATTAAAACACTTCATCCTTTTCACACTTTTATATCATTCTATTGTATGTATAGTTTAGCTCCTCCCCTCTTGATGGACATTGAGTTCATTGTCACTTTTGTCATTACAACAATCACCCTTGTTAGTGTACCCTGGTGGGCCAGTCAGAGGAGAAGGGGACGAGAGCTTTCTTTGGGTACCTGTTACTTTCTTGTACCTCCGGGGAGCAACTGGCCTCTGTCCTGACATGAGGACCCCTCTTTGCCTTAGGTACGCTTGTTCCCCTGTCCCGGTGCAGGCTGCTTTGGGTTCCTCCTGGGATGGATCCTGAACATCCCTGATAGTTTTGAGTATGTCACCCAAGGAGAGAAATCCTGATCAGGCTGTCCTGCTGGGACTTGAATCCCAGCCCACCCCTGCCCCACCGGCCCTCTTGTCGCAGGGGACGCAGGGTACCTGCTATACTGTCACGATGCACGGACACACGAGGGTCAGAGAGCAAAACCCAGGGCGGCTGTTTTCTCATTTTCTCCCGAAAAGGGCCGCTGTGGGGCTCTGGTCTTGACCTAGCTCCAGGCTGAGACCAGCCTTGGGCAGGCAACCCTGCCCCAGATCCCACAGCTGGTGTGGGCAAGCTGGCCACTGCCCTCCTGAGCCCTGAGGGCAGACAGAATGGCCTGGGTTTCCCAGCTCTTTGTCCCATGACAGCATTGCTCAGGGCATGTCTCCACCTGGCCCTGACTGGTCACCTGCTCTCACGCTGTCCTTTCTGCTCCTGCCCCAGTCAGTCATTTGATGCCTGGCAGACTGACCCCTTCTCCTGCCTGGACTCTGAGCACTTTCCCTCCCAGGGCTCTGGGCAGGGCCTCCCCGTGTACATGCACATGACCTTGGGAGACTTGGGACCCCCTTCCTTCAGCTGCACAGTGGAGAAGCCCGATTACCATGCTCGGGGGCTGGCGAGGCTCAGAGAGGCTGACGTATCAGAGTGCAGAGCTGTAGCTTCAGTGCCCATAGGGGTGAGGTGGGGTGAGCACTTCTAGCCCTTCCCATTGAGGAAACATCCCCATGTTCCCTCAGCCACCGTTGCCCTCACCCTAGTGCCTCAGTTCTCATCCGAGCACCTTGCCCACTCCGTCCTAAGGGGTGATGTTCTGGGGGCATGCCGAGCCAGCACGGTGACCTAATCCTGCTTTCTCTCTCTTGTTTTGTCTCCTCCAGGTTTGGTAAGAGTGATTCATTTTCATCCCCTCTGCCAGCGGGAGCTGTGTTTGTGTCGCCTTCCCCATCGGGGGTGGACTTCTCTGACCTCTTAACTGTACTTGGCCTTTCCATAGTCCGAGAGCAAAGGTGCCAGGAACTGCCTCAGGAAGTAACTGTAGGACAGGTGGCCCTCACCTGGCGAGGTGACCTCAACCTGGCCAGCAGACTTTCTCTGAAGCAGAGACCTCGAGTGCCATGGTCTATGGGTAGTCCCCACCACAGGTCCTCTTTGCACCTTGCGATCCCCAGAGGGCAAGGTCAGGGCGTACGTACCCACTGCACTACTATGAGAGCCCCACACCCCTAAGAGGGAGGTGCCATCTGCCTGATGTAGGGGACGTCAGCCACCCGCAGACCCCAGCTGACCTCTCAGGACCCGTATGCCTTCAGGAGAGGGACTGCCTTCAAGGCAGGAATGTGGCTCCCCTCTGAATGAGGCACTGAAACGTTCCCCTACTTGGGAGGGGAAGCTGGGCAGCCTTAACCTGCATCCCACCCCTCCACCTCCGAGCAGGAGCAGGTTCTCACGTGTGGCTGCGCTGTAGGGCTTCTCTCTCCTGCGTCAAGGTGGAGGGAAGCAGCGTGCTCTGGAGCCTGCGTTGGTTGGCCCAGCGGAGATGCAGAGACCTCTGGGTTTTGCCTGAGCAAAATAGTAGTTTCTTTTTGTCCTGTCCCAAGCTGGATAAGCAGAGCAATGAGGAGGAGATGTCAGGCACTGAGGTGGCCGAAATGGAGCTGGCTGCAGGACCACCAGGGGGGCTTGGGGTGGGGTGGAGGGAGGCTGCACTCCATCTCCCCAAGGAGAATCCAGCACCTGTGTCCCTAGGCCTGTCTGGCCCTGTCACTCCCAGTGGCTGTGGTAATGCAGGGTCCATGCCCGCGAGGCTGCTTCTCCAGCTTCCCCGGAGGGCAGGACGAGGCCTCCAGCCCAGTGCTCCGTGTGGTGAGGGACAGTTGGTGCCTGCTGCATGTGCACTCGCCCCCTTGTATCCCATGTCTGTGGCACATGTGCAGCAATCAGGCTGCGCTCGGAGAGGCGGGTGAAATCTCACTTTCCCTTGGTCTGTTTCTCTTAGGCTGGCAGCCCATGTGCTTTGGTGGCTGGCTGGGGTGAGCCCCAGGAGGGACTTAAGAGTCCTCCCCGTGGCAGATGAGTTGGAAAGCACTGCAGGTGGCACAGTTGTTGGTTCCTGGTCACCAGCAGGGCAGCAAAGAGCCTTTTGGTGCTGATCAAACTCCCCTTGGTGTGGGAGGAGGCAGCACCTTCACCATGCCCTCTCCTTGTGGTTGGGTATTCTGTACCTGGCCTTACATGAACCAGCACTTAATGAGCCCCAGCTGTGTGTCAGGCCAGTTCACGGGGACCCCGGAGGATGCAGTGAGTGGCCTCTTCAGGGTGGTCGGGGCAGGGCCGCTGACTCACAGGACATGAGATGACCACAGACCCCTCAAGCACTGTGTTCCTTGATCTTTCTGAGTCACAAGTTTCTGATAATTGGATGAAAGTTTAGATCCTCTTTCCAAGGAAAAGTACAACTTTCTGCTTACCAGTCCGGAGAGTTCCCAAATCCACCCATGGGCACAGCTGAGAACCCCAGTGCTGTGCACACAGCAGGAGGAGGGGGAAGGGAAGAAGGGTAGATGGAGGGAGTGCTTTCGGCTGTTCCCCCACTGTGATGCTATAAATGCCGGGGATGCCTGTTCTTATGGGAAGGCCAGAG
This sequence comes from Noctilio leporinus, assembly GCA_004026585.1. Taxonomy (NCBI): domain Eukaryota; kingdom Metazoa; phylum Chordata; class Mammalia; order Chiroptera; family Noctilionidae; genus Noctilio; species Noctilio leporinus. The sequence continues at coordinate 40,153 of PVIW01003643.1, forward strand.
TGTGGAGGAGACCCCAGGGTGCCCTCTAAGAAGGCAGATGGAAAGGGCATCTCAAAGCCCGTAGCCTGAGACTTCCCCAAAAACTCGGACTGAGTGCTACGTGGGGCCGGGCCCCATGGGAGCCTGGAAAAGCTTCACCTTGTCCCCTCTGCCTGCCACAATCTTCAGCGGTTGCACTCAGCAACACCGTCAAGGCCGGAGAGCTGCTGGATGTGCTGCATGGCGAACCAGCCTCTAGCCCTCTGCCCAGGGTCAGACTGTTCCTCCCACTTAACACCAAGTGACCAGAATCAAGTGCTCATACCCTGGTGACCTGTGGGTGTGCCCACAAGAGTGCCAGGGGTGGGGGCCTCTACCCTCCCACATTTTGCCTTCTGCCTCTCAGGCTGGCCTTCCACCAAAGCCAGAAATCTGAAAGGTCTGCAGAGGCCAGGCAGTAATGCTCATTAGAGAAGCAGATCAAGCATGTGGTAACCACGCTCCCCACTTGGTCTAGCCTGTCCTGTCCGTGCAGGTTCAGGGACATTTCTCTGCCATGCAGTACATTTTGGCACCCATCTAGACTGCAACCTCTGACAGAGAAGGTCACAGCCTGCTAACATGGCCTCTTTCCTTGCAGATCTGCCACACGGATCCCCACAGATGGTACGGAGGGACATCGGGCTCTCGGTGACACACAGGTAGGCCCAGCCAGGCGGGGAGGGACCCACTTGCGCTAGGGTGATGCATCATCATAGTGGGAGCTGTCCTGATCCCTGTTCCTTAGGGCTCTTTGTCTCTGTTCTGTCTCCATCACCTCTGTGGACACAGCCCTGCACCCAGTGGGAACCGCTGCCTGTCATGAACTTGTTGGGCCCTTCCCTGCACCTCCTGGGGCCTCTTCCTTAGTCTGCTGAGGGAGGACACAGGTCTCTGGAGAAACAGGGTCACAGTGTCAGGGAGGAGAAGCCAAAGCTATTGCCAAGGTGGCTTGACACCATGTGGGTCTTGTAACTGTCCACACGGCAGTGCACCATTGAGCTTGTTGAAACTGCAGAATCCCAGGCCCTATTCCTGAAACTCTAGACCCGACGTCTGTGTTTCCGGTGCTCAAGCGTGTTGGAGAGATCTAATGTGGGCCCAGTGACCAGCCCCAGGCCAGGGCCTCGGGTGCCTTGGTCTGGCTGTCCCTGTTAAAGTTTTTTGTGAACACAACAGGGCACACTTGTCAGGAGCTTTGCAACTTGCCAGGGCTTTTCATTCCTCCCTGGACTATAAGCTGCACTCCAGGATGTGCAAGGTCCGGCCTGTGATGCTCAGCCAGCAAGGGACCCCTGAGGGGTGGAGTCATTTGCCTGAGGTTGGGCAGCCAGTAAGACAGTGCTTGAGCCCTCTGGCCAGCACCCAAACACCCTGTTTGCTGTCCTGTGGGAGTGGGATGCCTGTACCACAGAGCGCCGGGGTCCCCAGCACCACAGGCGCCCAGGTGGATGCTGTGAGAGGAGATCCGAGTGCTTCCCTTGGCACTACCCAAGGTGCCAGCTCTTCCCAGGGCCGAGAGAGCTGCTGGGAGCAGGGAGATCAGGAATCCCCCCGCTACGAGCTGCACCCCTGTGGCCAGTAACCTCTCCGAGCCTCCATTCCCCCTCTGCGCATGGGACTTCCTCTGAGCCTCGTCATGGGGATAAAATGGGGTGATGCACACCTGGGCTTCACAGGTCCGGCAGTGGGAACACCTCTGGCTATAGCCTAGGGAAGCCAATGTTTTCTGGGTGGCACCTCCAGGATCAGCAGGCTCCTCCATTTCCGCTTTGTCCTGCCTGCACCTGGTTCTGGGCTTGGGTAGGCGCCTTCACAGTCATACCCTGTTGGTTTTTAAACCCTGACCCAGGCCTCTTTCACTAAGAGGTCTGAAGGTTTTTGGTTTAATGATAGGGGAACAAACTGTCCCATGACCCTTCCCTAGCCTCAAAGCTTTTACCCCACCTCCACCCAGCCCTCTAGTACCTCCCTCTTCTCGGGTCCAGGCCATCTCAGATACCACTGAGCTGCCCCTTGTCCCCTGGTGTTGACCAAGAGGGAGAGAGAGAGAGAGTCCTGGGGAGGCAGGACTCCTTACAGGGCACTGACTCCTCCACACTCCAGACACATAACCAAGCAGCACACGTGCGCTCCTCGCGTCGCTGTGAGCTGAGGGCGCAGGCCGTTTGCAGAGGCCCAGTCCTCCCCAGCCAGTAGCCAGCGCGATCCATGCCCCGTGCTTTCTGATCCTGGAGCCACGCGCTCTGCCACGCTGCTCGGTGGTCTTGACTACAGAGAAGCTGTGCAACTGAGTGGGCCCAGCATCCCCACTGCTCAGCACCCCAGCTCTAACCTCAGGAACGTCACCCAACCACTCCAAGCTGGTGTCTTTGCCTATGTGCTAAGGATCCTGGAGCTGCCTCGCTCCCTGGGGCGGTTGTAAGAATTGAGCAGGCTAATGCTATGGATGCTTTACAGATGCTCCTCAGATACTGTTGCTGTCCATGTGCTATTTGGGGGATAGCGTGTGTCTTTAAATCCATTCCTCCAAACCAAGTTCTGCCCGGAGGCCTCACCACCCCATAAACTGGCTTTGGGCTTTTTCTCCGGAGGATACTACCCACTCAGCCCCCATCCTTCCTTCCAGTGTATCTTCCGTGCTTTTTAACTTGTAAAATTGTGAGTTTGTTTGGATTGAAATATAGTCACACATTACAAATTCAGTAGTAGAGAAACACATACAGCAAAGTCCCCTCTCGATCGTGTCCCTGTAAGCAGATTTGTCAGTTTCTTTTGTCTTCTTAGAGCAACTACACGTGTATGTTTTTCTGCCTCTTTTTCACACAAAGGCTACGTATATTACACACACTGTCCTAACGTTGCCTTATTTTCCTTTTTAAATTGAAGCATAATTTATACAGAGCTAAGTACGCAAGCAAATTTCTGCATACGTATACAGCCTCATGCAGACTATCTGGGTGAAGATTCAGAGCATTCCAGCCCCTAGGAAGTTATCTGTGGCCCTTCCCCGGCCACTGCACTACCACCCAGAGGTCACTGTTCACATGTCATCATAGATCAATGTGTCATGTACTTGAGCTTCATATAAATGGGATTGTGCAGTATCGTACCTTTTTGCCCTGACGATGCAACTTGGAGATCAGTCTGTATCTGCGCAGAAAAGAGCATCTTTGTTTTATTTTCTGGCTGCCTGGTGCTCAGTTGTGTGGATGGACTGTCCTTTTTGTCATCTGTCACTGATTCACCTGTAGTTTCCAGTCTTCTATTGCTGCAAATGTGCTGCACCCTCTGACCTTGTCCGCGTATCACTTGACATCTGTGGGAGTGTCTGTTGGATCAGCTCCTCAGACTGACTGGGATCACTGGGTTAGAGGGTCTGCACACTGTCCTTTTGGTTGCTGCCGCCAAGTTGCCTGCCAGGGAGCTGACATCGGTGACCACATCAACTTGGGGATTTTGACAATGATGACTTTGTCACTGGGGATTCTGAATGGGGGGTGGATGGCAGTAGCTGCGGGGTGTCCAGGGAGAGGGTACCTTGGGCTCTGGGTTGGAACTAGGTCTTCAGGTTTCCCTGGGCTGTTTGGAGGCCCTTCTCTGTCCAGGCCCTAATCTCCAGGTCCATGTGAGCATTTTTGTGTGTCCACCCGCCACAGGTTCTCCACCAAGTCCTGGCTGTCGCAGGTCTGCCACGTGTGCCAGAAGAGCATGATGTTTGGAGTGAAGTGCAAGTATTGCAGGTGAGGGGTGGAGGGAGGCTGTGGTTTAGCAGTAGTCCTGCTCCTGGATTATTGGCCTTAGGTCAAGTAGCTCACAGGGTTCTCCTAAACCCGCTACGCATAACCCCACTCAGCACAACAGGGACTGACCAGCTGCTCTAGGGAGATTAAGGAAGGATAAGCAAGGCACTCCCAGAAGGGACTATTTGAGGTGGGCTTTGAGGGATGAATGGAAGTTGCCAGGTGGACCCAGGGGAAAGTGAATCCCAGGCTGAGAGAGTATCTTGTGCGAGACACCGAGGGGAGTGAGGGGATTGAGGGGAGTGAGGGGACTACTGGGGAAACTGTAAGGAGTTCTGAAATTAGCCTTACATTTTCGTACGTAAGGGATAAGAAATGGGGGCAGGCAATGGTAAAAAAAGGGAGATGGCTCACGAAAGGAAAGAATGCAGATTCTGTACAAATGCAGCTTTCTTTTTTCATACCTTTGTGGTATCTGGAAGGAGAGAAAGACAAGAATAGGGAACAGTGTGGTGTAAGCAGAGTCTGACTCCTGCTTTCTAGCCACCTTCACCTTAGAGAGGGTGGATCTACCCCACCCCCTCCTGTCACGTTGCCCCCACATACTCTGTGACCTCGGGTAAGGTGCTTGCCCTTTTCTTTTTGGTCATTTATACATTCCGGAGGATGACTCCAGGTTTATGTCCATTGGAATCACTCCAACAATCTGAGCTAGAATGTGTAAAAGCACCTGGGTTCCCATGAGGCTTCAGGTAGTGGGTTCCATCCATGTCACTTGGATCAGTTGTCCCCTGATGACTCCTGCTCACTGAGGCGATGCCAGAGCTCTCTGTCCAGTCTCAGTCTGCTGTGGCTCCTGTCTGTTTAGCTTGAACCTGGAACCTCCAGCTCCCTCTTAAGTAACGCCTTTCATTTGGGGAGGGCGAGTCCTGAGTCCAGCATGCAGTCGCAGTGTGAGATTGGTAGGGCCCCACCTGTGGGCCCATTCGATCAGTGAGAGCCTGATACACAGGGCAGCAGGCGGGCTCAAAACCAGAACCAGTGCTGTCCCCCACTGGCCCATCCCTGCTGACCCTCCGACCACGTGGCCCAGGCTGGAGTGGAGTGGGAGGGGCCGCCCCGCATCCCTGGGTATCCTTAGGTGGTGCAGACTCTCCTTCTAACTCACCTTATTTTGTAAGTTCAGACTCCTCCAGAGCTTTCTGAATGAGGTTAGAGGGTCTCTTTCCTCTAGAAGAGCGGAACACTTGTGTCAGCCCTGTGTGACACGTTCAAATGGGTGTCATCAGACCCACTTTGCTCTGAGGATTGGGCGGGCAGCCGCTGAACATGGTCATGCTCAATGGATAGTAGCTCCTGGTTCTATTGAGAAGCTGGGGGAAGTTGAGGCAGTCGGGGCTACATTGCCATGGCTGCCAAGCCTGGTCCCTGCACTGGGGCCCACAGGCCTCCAAACTGACCTTTGCCTTCTCCACCAGGTTTAAGTGTCATAACAAGTGTACGAAAGACGCCCCCGCCTGCAGAATATCCTTCCTTCCAAGTAAGTGTCAGCCTTCTGGGTTTGGGGTAAGTCTTTCTATGGCTCAGCCTGGCCCCTGCTGATGGCCCCCTCCCCTTCTTCAGTAACTAGGATTCGCCGAACAGAGTCTGTCCCTTCAGACATCAACAACCCGGTGGATAGAGCAGCCGAACCCCATTTTGGAACCCTCCCCAAAGCACTGACAAAGAAGGTACGTTGCACGATGGCCCAGGGGTCTGTGGCTACCGCCCGTAGAGCCCCCACCTGGGCTTCCTCTCTGTAAAGCCCCCGTCATTCAGAGCTCCAGCGGGACAACGCCATCCAGGTCTGTGGCTGGAGGGGAGCCTTTGGGGGGCCCGTCCTTAGCCCTTTAGTGGACTTCACATTTATAGTTATGTGCCTATTAACGCACCCCCATTCATTTTCAGCTAATACTTCACTGAGTCAGGAGCTTTTTCTGGGGGTCTTTCCTTCAACCCTCAGAGTGGTTTTGAAAGGCTCATACTGATACGGTCTCCAATTTGCAGCCGAGGAAACAGCACTGGGTCCCTTTTGAGTGAGACAGGCCCGGCCCCTGTGTGCATCCAGGCCTCGAAAGGAATACATTCAAGTCATTTCCTTACGCAGCCTGAATCAGGCCTCCCCACAAATGTTAACAGGTGTCCTCTGCAGCTGGACAGATTCTCAAAGGCCCAAGTCCCCCGCAGAGGGAGGGAGGGTCTGCGGACCTGTCATGGACCCGGTGCACAGTCGCCCACCCCTACCCTGGTGACCACTGAGCTGATGGCCTCCCCCAGGCTGCTGTGGGCATGGCTGCATGTTTCAGGCATGTTACTTCCCAGCTCCAGACCAGGGCTTAGGGTGTATTTGCCTCCAGACTGAGGGGCCAGGTGACTGGCTGCTCCATGGCTGGGCCACCTGGGTGGAGGTTTGGGCAGAGGGAAGGAGGACCCTGGAGATGCAGCTTTGGGGGGCTGCTCTGGGACAGTCCGGGGTCACCTGTTATTATCAAGCAAAGGCAGCCAGCTGCTCCGGACCTGGTGTCTCTTCTGGGCCCCCTCAGGTCTTCTCTCCTGCCTCTCGGCCGGCATCACATTCTCCCTCTGGTGTGGCATTCCCACCAGGAGTACAGAGGAGAGCCAAAAAGTCAGAGGATCCATGGTTCCAAGTTTAGGTCCTGACTGTTCCCCCTTTATTCTGTGACTTTGAGTGGATCTCTTTCCCTCTCTGAGCCTCAGAGAAGTGGCTATTTTGGAAAGTGGGGATAACCCCCATTCACAGGGTGTTGTTATAAGGGTAACAAAATAATATTCTCAAACTGTTTGTCAGGAGCCGGGGCATCTGTCACCTGTCTACCTTCCAGCCCATCACAGGTGGGCGTAGTTCCTCACTGGGGTGCCAAGCCCCTAATCTGCCACTCACCATCTTGCCAACCTTGTTTCTGCACCTGACCTTCCCTCTCCAGCTACACCAAGTGCACCCCCCTTCTTCACTCCATCCTCACACACTCCTCACTCGCCTCGTGTCCGTTCACACCCTGGCATGTGCACATTTGCATTTGTACCCACCTGGGCACCCACCCCTCACCTCCTGTCAGTTCTCAAAACCTGCTCAGGGTCTCTCCTCTTCCAGGAGCTCCTTCTACCTGCACCTGTTCAGCCCTTCACCAGCGTCTCATTGAGAGCAGTACTGGGTATCAGCCTTCCCGTATCCCCTACTTACTTACGGTCATTATCATGACCTAAGCTAGCAGTTACTCAGTTCTCAGGAGGTGCCAGGCATTGTACTCAGGGCCACGTGCGTATCCATTCATCTCACACCTGCTGTCCTCTCCAACCTCTTTGCCACGCCATGCCCCTTGCCCAGACAGGCGCTGTGCATTCCGGCCTCAGGGCCCAGAACACTTTCCAGCATTTACACTGTTCAGATTCCATGGTCGAGGGCGCAGGGCCCCTAACTTCCCCTGAGTTCCCAGGATCAGATGTGGCAGGGTGCAGTCACCTGTTCGCTGTCCGTCTCCCCAGTGCAGGGGCTTTGGGGTCAGGGCCACCATGTCTTACTCTTGCTGGGTCCCTGACACCTGCATTGGTGCCTGTCACACAATGGGCAGTAAGGTTTAAATGTTTGTATTGAATGTTGAGTACACGAGCACCAGCTGACACCCCCGTTTTATAGGTGACACACACGCTGGCTCAGAAAGGTGGGGTGGTTAGTGCAGGTCACGCAGGTGCTGCACGGAGGAGCTGGGGGCTAGCTGCCTTGTAGACACTTCCCCCGCCCTGTCTGCCTGGCCCAGACAAGGCTGGAGGGCCTGCGGCCTTGGAGTGGGATCAGGGACAGTGGATCCAGCTCCCTCCCTCCCTTTGGCTGCAGGTGGTGTTGGCCGTCCCTGGGCTTGAGGCCCACTGCATAGCTTTGGTGGGCTTCAGAGTCCCCTATACACCCCAGAGCTTACAGGGTTTGCAGAAGAGAAACCTGTTGATTTATCATTGAACCCAACTTGGCCCCAATTGGTTTGACCAAGGAATACCTCCCGAGCCCACTGCTGTTTGGGTCTAGGGAACAGGGGCCACCTACTATGGAATCTGTGCCCCCTGGAGCCCTCTCTCAGGTGGTCCCTTTGGCCCAAACCACCAGTGGGCCTAGTTAGCAGGTCCGCAAAGGGTGGATGGAGCACTGTCAGGCACCTGCTGTGCACCTCACCCTCAACAAGCACTTCTCAGAGGCTGAGTTTAATTCATTAAAAAGGCTCAGAGTCAGGGGCTGGGTGTCTGGTGTGCAGGCATGGTCCTTACCGTGCCCTCCCAATACTCAGTGGCGAAAGAGGCATCCCGGATACCTGCTATTGACAGACCCTAGTTTGTCCTGAAAGGTGCTGGGAACTATGGGAGGGTAAAGAGGGGCACAGTCCCAGCCAGGGCTCAGAGGAGGCTTCTGGGAGGAAAGTAGGCTTGCACTGAAAGATGAGCAGGCCCCCCCCAACCCACCCCCAGAGGGTAGGCCCTGAGGTGAGGGTCTCTCTGTGCCATTTTTCCCCTCAGATGTTTGGCCGGTAAAATGTCAGGATGCCCTGGACAGACCTCTTCATTTCCACACTGGGAAGGGAGGGTCTCGGCGAGGGTGTGGGAAGCAGGCTGGGCAGGGCAGTGACAGTGCCTGCCACATCCCTTGTCTCTGGTCCTGCAGGAGCATCCTCCAGCCATGAACCACCTGGACTCCAGCAGCAACCCATCCTCCACCACGTCCTCCACGCCCTCCTCACCGGCTCCCTTCCCGACATCATCCAACCCAACCAGCGCCAACACGCCCCCCAACCCCTCACCTGGCCAGCGGGACAGCAGGTTCAACTTCCCAGGTACCACACCTCTGGGCTTTGTGGGCTCTTAGGGAAGGGATTGCATGTACCTTCTTAGCATACCCCAGGAAGTTCTAGGTCCAGCACTACAGCCACTAAGAACACTGTGGGGAGCCAGGCACGTTACCATATTTAACTCAGTAACAGCTCTGAGGTAGGTGCTGTTATTGTACCCATTTTACAGATGGAAACACTGAGGTTCAGGGAGAGGAAGTGGCTTGCCTTAAGCTATACAGCACATAAGCAGTAAAGCCAGCCAGGATCAAAGCTGAGTCTGTCTGACATGAAGCCTGCAACCCCCATGCTGCCCTTCTGCACAACCCTGGCTTCTGCTGGGCATTGCTCACTCACCACACTCACTCAGGACTAATGAGCTCCGCTCCCAGGAGCCAGGACAGGTCCAGAAAGTCCGTGACAGGGGATCCTAGCCTCTGTCTTTTACCTGCTCTGGAGATCTGGACAAGCTACTTAAACGAAAGTGTTTATTTTCTTTTCCATAAAACACGACACTTCGTGAAGTTGGAATTAGCTTATCCCTGTGCATAGCTGAGGACACTGAGTCCCACAGAGCCATGCATGCTGGAGTAGGCCTGACCAGAGCTGACCTCTGACTACCACGCCGAGTCTGCCCTGGGGTCTGTAGGGCCAGGATCCCCTCCTTTCAGCAGGCCTGGGGTGTTTGAAGGGAGAGGAATGAAACCCACGTGTCCAGTTGATGACTGAGCCTCAGCCTTGGCCCCCCTGGCAGCTCCTAGCAGTAGGTCTTAGCCTTCAGTGCATTTCAGTTGTCAGCACAGACGAAGGAGGGGCGACTGGGATGCTCCCGTTTGCTCCTGGCCCAGATATGGGCCCAACTGCCAGCTTCAGCCCGTGGAGTCCAGGTCAGGCCTCACCTGTCACTGGAGGCTCCAGGCCCAAGAGGACAGAAGCACAGCTCTTCCTGTGTCAAGGGACCCCCAGCAGCCAGCAGGGGGGCCTGGCAACCTCTCTGAGCCCATCTCAGCAGGGTTCTAGGGACTTCTTTGAGGGCTGATGAGAGACTGAGATTTTTGTCAGAATCTTTTTTCTCTTGCCCTCCCTTCACTTTAATACTCACGTGGTTAGATATCTCCTGACATCAGTGCATTGACCTAATCATACCCCTCCCCTCCCTGGGATTGAGTGATGGCCTATTTGATTAACCTCCTCTGCTTTTCTGCTTTGTCATTAATATGCTTTGAAACTGGGTCTTTGGCTAAACCTCCTAGTTTGAGTTTTTCTAAAAGGAAGGGCCTGTTTAAAAACAACAGCCACTGAGAAAGTCTCTTTGGTGATGTCAGCCAGAGCTTCTCAAATGTCCCTCCTGTCCCCAGGCTGGGCTCTCTTGTCCCCAGCATAGAGCCCTCCCTCTCTCCAGGACCTGTTGTCTCTCTGGTCCTGGCTGTCAGTGGTCAGTGTCCTGGGCTCAGCTGCCCCAGGGGTTAATCTGGGAAAGGAACTCCTGCTGTCCACCCACTCTGCTGTGCAGGAGCATTTCAGGGTTAATCTGGGAAAGATTATTTCTACCCCATTTTTTTTTTTACAACACAACTGGAGAGGTCAGCCAACTTCCCAAGGTCCCAGAGCCTTGTAAGTGGCAGAGCTGGGGTTAGAATCATGTGTCAGAGTGCAGATCCCTAGCGAGTTCCCTTCAATTAGCCTTAGGAGAGGATTTTTTTTTTTTCTTTTCTCTGGATGGTGAAGTCAAGTCACTGAAGCTTAAGCACAACTGCTCGGTGTTTTTAGAGTCAATGGTTTTAGAGTCACTGTTTTTATGCCCGTTGTGCATTACCCCGCTGGGCATGTGCACATTGCCCAGAGAAGCAGGCCTAGAGGTGGGCAGAGGGGCCAGAGCTCTGCAGCAGGGTGGCCTTGGGGGCTGGGGTCTCTGAACCTCAGTACAAGCCCTTCACTCCTGGGGGCTCCTGCCAGCACCCGGCTTCTCCCAGCTTTGTTCCCTCCTTCCTGCATGGATCTCCCTGACCTGGCCAGACCCACCTGGGACCTACCTGCCCCAGCCCCATAACCAGCCCCTCCCCCTGCTCCTTGCCTGTGTCCCTCCCCTTGCTTCATTTGCTATTCTGAGTGTGACTCACCTCCTCTTCTGTTTAAAGCTGCCTACTTCATTCATCATAGACAGCAGTTTATCTTTCCAGGTGAGTCATTCGCATGGTTCCACTAACTGCTCTATGTCGCGACCCCTCTGTCCAGCCCACCTGGGCGCCCTTGCCCTGGGCACCTTGGGGATGCTCGAGTCCCTCGCCCACCTGTGTAGAGAGCTGCGTGTCTGTTGAGGCTGGAAAGGGAGACAGGGTGAGTCATAGCTTTCACAGGGACAGTGCCTTGCTGTCCAGCCTCTGGCACAGAGAATACCGGCAACTTGTCCAGCATCACACAGCCAGAAGGTGGCAAAAACTCAGTTTGCGTAATGGAGGAGAGGATTTTCTACTAGGGCCTTACAGGCATCTGTCATTATTTTTTCCTCTGTGCAATGACAAGGAAACTTAACTTCTGCTCTCTTAAAAAGGGAAGAGGCCAATTGGGGACTGTCTACAGGCTTCACTTACCCTGGGCTTCACCTTCCAGAGTCTTGTCACCTGGTGCCATCTGCTGGCCACTTATTGGAAATGCCTCAGTGCAGAAAGTTTAAAGGAAAAACTTTCAATAAGATAATTTCATTGATTTTCTTTTTTTAAAAAATTGCTTTGTGTACCTACTATAAACCATTCTTTATATTTGACCATATTCCTTCCCCTAAGGCATTTATTCAATTAGTCCTTATTTCTCTACCTGAAGGTGGCATTATTACAAGTAATCCGCAACTTTCTTCTTTTAGCTGTATTAATTTTCTGTGTTTTTTAGACAAAGAATGTAATTAATTTTCTTCTAGGTTAAACAGGTCTGTCCCGAAGTCATGGTATTTTAGTCATCCCAGGCTTTTCTATGCCCTAACTCAGTTTTTACAGGATTGTCCATACACGTGCCGGGGGGGGGGGGGGGGGGGGGGGGGGGGGGGGGGGGGGGGGCAGACCTCCTAAACTGCTCTGTAGTTTTGCTGCAGGAGCCTCCTCCCTGGTTACTCATTCTGGCATGGTGTACAGGGAAGATGTAAAGGCATTGGGAAAATGTGCCTCTTCCTGAAGGGTCCATTTTGCTCTGAAGATTCATTGTGGGGAGGAAAGAAAAATGTATTTCTAGTAAAGCAAACATGGACACATTTTTGCAGAGCAGAATGCAAAGGATACTCTTAATGTTGAAAGAAAAATATGAGGCTTCAGAGGCATCTTGCCCTCCCACCTGGAGTGCTGTCTCTCCCTGAACTCCCGACAGCCCCATGTGTATTTTTCCTCTGTGGAGTCATTTGAGTACTGTTGATGGGTGGAAATGTCAGGCCTCCCAGGCAGTCTGTGGACATGGTATAGTGGTGTCGGGGGGAGGCCTCAGGAGAGGCTTCCAGGGTCTGGGATCCCCCAGAAACTGCACAGGATGGTGGGTGCATGTGGAAGTTTCCTTGGTGAGAAGGCCCACAGACTCTGTCAGATTCCTTCAGTCTGTGAGTTTCCAGAGACATTTTAGAACTGAGGTTCAGTTGGCCTTCAGGGGTAGCCTTGGAGAAAGCCCAAGAGGGAGGTCCTGGGGCATGTGGTGGCTGATGGGGAGGCTCTTTGTCCTAGAAGGTAGGGAGAGGCCCCTGGTTGGCCTCAGCCACTGCCAACTCAGCTCGTCTCCCTTTTGCTGATAAAGGAGGAGGGAACAAGGGGCCCACCCAGCCCTGGGGCTGCCAGCCTCCCTGAGAGCTGTTTGAGGGCCTGGAGAGGACAGAAGGAGACCAGCAACAGACATGGCTGGAGGGTTTGGCTTATAACACATTGGTTTCACCCTGGGAAGGCCCCAGGCGCAAGAGTCAGCCCCAGCTGGTGTGTGCACTGTGCATTTCCTCCTTCCTCCTGATTGCTGTCCACAGGAGACCCAACCTGGAAGCCAGGGGGCGGGGCTCCAGCTCCCCCAGAAATGCCCAGCAACTGACAGGCACCCAGTGTCACTAATGGGCCACCTTCAAGTCCCGTTTCCGCCTCTACTGGCCTCAGTGAAGGAGTCTCACTGCTTTCCAGGGTTCTTGCCACCAGCCCTGGCCTCCAAGCAGAGCAGGAAGGTCTGACCCACACATCCAGTGAAGAGTAGCCCAGTTTGTTTCTCGCCACTTGCCTGTACGAGGCAGTTTGGCCATTGGAGAATGGTGTTAACCGACTTGTCACAACCTCTTTGCACACCTGGGGTCCCCAATGCTTAGAGGCTGCGTTTATATTTGGTCTTAGGAAAATCACAAGTTGGCCCTAATAGAAACATGGGGAACATGTGGGCTGCCCCGTGCGGGGCTGCTAGGGGAGAACCCACGTCCCTGCATGTAAGCTCTGTGTCTTTGGAGGGGAGTGGGGACATGGTGTCATGCTTCATGTTTGCTTTCTGTTTCCTCCAGACATTTCAGCATTTCCACCGGCAGCCCCATTCCCCGATGCAGCAGACAGTACCCGGTAGGTATTCCTACGCTGTGTCCCCTTCCTCTTCCCTGGGGACTTGTGACAGCTGGATCTACATCCCTGATCACTCACCCCCCGCCCCCCAATCTCTGACCTCCTAACTCTGTACATTGCCTGTACCTGGGTCAGCAGATGGGAGACCCCTTGGGCTCATTCACCCTCTAGCCCGTGAACTCGGCCAGATAGATTTGATTAGCCTCTTATCAGCGCAGTCAACATTGGAAGGGGCTGTAAGCCTGACCCAGGAGAATGGGGCAAAGGGCACTCAGTTATAGAAACCTACTCAAGATAGTTCCTGCTTATGGAGCCCATTCTCAGTGTGAGGCTATGCTGAGCACCTGCCTTGTGTTCCCAAGTAGTTGTGATCTTCAGTGTGCCATGGAAAAGCCACCTCAGAGAGGTTAAGAAATTGCATAAAGTCACACAGCAAGAATCAGACCCAATTCTTAAGTAGAATTTCAAGTTCTGTGCTTGGGCTCAGAACCCTCATGCTGGTTGTCAGATTTGAAGGGGCCTTGGTGGTTACTGCCCACCCCTCATACCAACCACCCTGAGGTGAATCTGGAGAAGGCCAAGGCCGCAGAAGGGGATCGGGGCCTGGGCCTTGGCCTCCTGGCTGTTTCCACAGCATCCAGCCTGCCTTTCTGATAGCCAGGTGGGTCAAAGCAAGGATCCAGGCCCGGGAGCCTTTTCTCAGACCTCACATGGGGAGTCCCCTGCCCAGCTGAGAGCAGAGTGGCCCACCCTGGGGAGTCTTCTTGACAAACCCTGTTTCACTCTTAGGCTTAACGACCAGCCAAAAGCAGACGTGTTGGAGGATCGTGAAGCGGAGGTAAGCCAGAGACAGTGCCCCCTCTTCTCTCCCTTTCTCCATCTCAGCATACGTAAGAGGTTAGGCAGGGCGTGGGCGCAGGCACCTGCTGCAGCAGGTGTGGGCAGACATGGGTGGCAGGGAAGGGGGGTGAGGCGTGCAACAAAGAAAGCTTCCTTTTGCTCTTCTGTTTTGGAGGCTAAAGTGAGCTCTTAATTCCCATGGCTCCTGCTCCCAGCCCTGGAGACCACGTATTTGTCTGGGGTGAGACAAATCTGTTGTCAAAGCTCCCCAGGTGATTCTGATTGTAGCCAAGGCCACCACCTTGACCCTTGAACCACAGAGTCAGCTGAGCCTGGCTCCCTGTAGCACTAACAGAATATTAACAGAAACTGTTTAAATGAAAGAATACCCAGAAGGAATGAATGCAGTTCAATCCTTCATGCCAGGATATTGACACCCTTCCCTAGTCACTGGTAGGTAGATCTTAGAGCGACCAGGGAAGAGGAGCCTCAAGGCCCATCTGGGCCGAGGGCCATATTTTGTGGGTGAGGAAGGACACTGAGGTTCCACGGTGCTAAGTGGCTGGCCAGCCTTTTGTCCACAGCAAGCCAGTGCAGAGCTGGGACTAGGTGTCCTCCTCCCTTACCTGTTTTGGGCTCTGGGGAAGGGGAGTCAGTTGAGTCCAGACCTGCTGCCCTCTCTATTCTTTCTCCTACCTCACAGGCCGAGGAGCCGGAGGCTGGCAAGTCAGAGGCAGAAGACGACGAGGATGAGGTGGATGACCTGCCGAGCTCCCGCCGGCCCTGGCAGGGCCCCATCTCTCGCAAGGCCAGCCAGACCAGCGTGTACCTGCAGGAGTGGGACATCCCCTTTGAGCAGGTGGAGCTGGGCGAGCCCATCGGGCAGGGCCGCTGGGGCCGCGTGCACCGTGGCCGCTGGCATGGCGAGGTGGCCATCCGCTTGCTGGAGATGGACGGCCACAACCAGGACCACCTGAAGCTGTTCAAGAAAGAGGTGATGAACTACCGGCAGACTCGGCACGAGAACGTGGTGCTCTTCATGGGGGCCTGCATGAACCCGCCCCACCTGGCCATCATCACCAGGTAACCAGGCCCTGGCCCTCTCTGGGGTGGCCGCCCCTACCTCCCCTTCCCCGGGGCCCCCTTATTTGTGTGGATGCCCTGGAGGGTGTGGAAGTGTTCGGGTTTTCAATTTAGTTTTCGATTATAGTTGACACCCAACATTGTATTAATTTCAGGTGTACCACATAGTGATTAGATGTTTATGCACCTTATAAAGTGATCACAATAAGTCCACCTGGCCCCTTACATAGTTATTAAGGTAGTACTGACTATATTTTCTAAACTGTATATTATATTCCCATGACTGTTTTCATAACTGATAGAAAAGTTCACCTTTTTTGGAGGGTGTGGAAGTTTTCGTGTAGACAGGTACACAAAATCAGAGTATAATTTTCCCATCATATAACAACATTGACATTAAAAATTAAGTAGATTAAAAGATGCCTAAGGAGAAAGAAAATTCAATGCTCCAGAAAGCTGCAAAGTAGAAGTCAGTCTGTTCCTGCCCTAAAAGGATGCGTTTCCCCACATGTGGACCCTACAAACAGTTCCTTATCATGCTTTCCATTAAAATAAAGAATTTGCAAGCCCTGGCTGGTAGCACAGTGGATAAGGCGCAGGCCTGTGAACCCAAAGGTTGCAGGTTCGATTCCCAGCCAGGGCAACATAACTAGGTTGCAAGCCAGGTCTCCAGTCAGGTCTGTGGCTGGAGGCAGGTGAAAAGCAACCATACATTGATGTCTCTCTCCCTCTCTGCCTCTCTCTCTTCCCCTCTTTCTAAAAATAATAAAATAAAATCTTAAAAAAAAAAAGAATTTGCACACACTCATGTTTTTAAACTATTCACCTATTCCTTTGTAAAAATAGACAGCAAAGATCCTACTAGGGTTCACACCTTGCTTTCTTCACTTGAGTATAGAGCTGAGGTCTTTTAACACGTGCACAGGATCCCCATGATGAGGTTGAACCCACGGGAAGCTGGTGTGTTCAACCACTAGCAGCTGAGTGGCAGGGAGGGAAACCCTGGTGTGTGGCATCTCCAATTCCCATGGTGTAAGTACTCTCACCACAGCTGATTTCAAGTTGCTGACATGATGTCAGTGAAAGTGGAGTGGGGTTGGGAAGAGTCACACAACCTGGTTCTCTCTTGAGCTGATCACTGGTTGTCCCCTAATCTAACCCATCCTCTTTTGTCCGTATGACAAAGTGTTCATATCTTAGTGACTTCCCGTGAGGACATGTTTTGGGCTGGGCAGAAGATATAGTTTGATGTGCTGCCTGTTTCTATCCAGTCTAGCAGGTGTTTACCAGTCCCCCCTCCCACCATAGCTGTGTGTGTGTCCCTTTCCCCAGCGCCCAGGGGTGTGAAATTGAACCATTTTTGCCCATGGCTTTGAAAAGGTTGTTGGTGTTTACTTCTAAAATCAGGAAAACACACCCTGACCAGTGTGGCTCAGTGGGTTAGGCATTGTCCCTCAAAGCAAAAGGTCAGCGGTTCCATTCCCAGTAAGGGCACATAGGGGGAGGCCACTGATAGATGTTTCTCTCCTCTCTCACCCTCCCTCCCTCCCTCCTTCCTCTCTAAAAATAAATAAAATTGTTTAAAAAATAAAATCAGGAAAAAGCAATATGAGGTCAGTCAAGACATTTTGGAACATATATGGAGGTTTCAAGAAGAAACTAAGTCACTTTAGTCCCATGACCCGAGAGAACCCTCATTAATACTGTCAGCCCGAGAGATGACATTCTCTGTAGCTGGATTGATGCTTTAAAAAATTCTCCTCAAACAAACTGTATTTACTGAGTATAAGTTAATTTCCATTTTGCTCGTTCAGCAGAAACAGACATAAGTAACCACCCACCAGAACCCCTGAGCATGTGAGACCACCAGGCCACCACCTCAAGACAAAGTGCCAGCCAGCCACATGACAGCAGGCCTTTTAGGGAGCCTCACTGTCACCGTGCCAGCCCCCAGTCCCCCCACACTCCCAGTGCTGTCCGCCTCACTGTCCATCCTTCCATCCACCCTTCCCTACCTTACCCACCCAGTTCCATAAAATAGCCAAGTCTGCTTAAAAGGAGTACATTTGATAACACAACAAAACATTCATTAACAAAATTTTAGCATGTTTTAGAATATTCTGAAGGTACTGGAACACAGGTAAGGAACCATCAGCCACTCATCTGGTTCTCATTTCCAAGGCTCCCGGAATCTTACCTCCTTGGGGACTTCTGAAATCTGGCCCCTTCCTCAGGTGGCTTACACCTTCCTGCTGGAATGGGAAAATGAGCCGCATATTCTTTTGGGGTCCTTCCTCCTCCGGTTTTCGGGGTCAGTGTGGATGGAGACCCCCAAATGCAGGGCCTTACCCAGTGATCACTCTGACACCCTTGACAGATCCTTCCACCTTTTTCCCTTCCTTGCACACTCCTTTATTATAATAAAGCCTCTGTGATCAGAAATGATCAGAGTAGAAATGATTGTGAGCATCATCAGTGTGCCCAGTGTGCACAAGCACTGCCCTGTGACTTGCCAAAGGCCAAGCTCCACCCCATGGGAGTTTGATAAGTGTGTTCCTGCTATGAACCCCCAAGCTCAGACTCCTCCGTGTCACCAGGGGCCAGGGTGAACTGAGTTTCCTGTTCTGGGGTGGGCAGGTCCTGGGCCTCAGAAGTGGGGTGCCTGCAGGTAATGTTTTTGTACATTCAGGCCAGGCTGCAGAAGGAATGGGTGGTAGGCTTGGTTAAGGATTCTGGTGCCCACAGTCCAAGGTTTGGAAAAAGTCCACCACGGGCTGGCGGGCTCAACTCTCCCCAACGGCTCCTCCCGGGCTCCACAAGGGCGAGGGTCAGGCTGCATTGGCCCCAGACCTCTGCCTGACCACACCTCTCTCAACAGCTTCTGCAAGGGTCGGACGTTACACTCATTTGTGAGGGACCCCAAAACCTCTCTGGACATCAACAAGACCAGGCAGATTGCTCAAGAGATCATCAAGGTAAAGAGGTACCCCCAACCCGTGCTGCCTGCCTGTGTCAGGTTGATGGTGACAGCCTTGTTCCCCCCTGAGCTGGGGCACCTCAAGGGTGGGACCCCATCTCCTTCCCTCCTTCAGTGTCTTGTCCAGTTGGAGCCACGAGCTGGAAACTAGGTTAGCAGAATGGACTTGATTGGTTGAGGAGGAACACAGAAAGCTTTAAAGACAAGTAGCTGAGTTTGAGTCCTGGTCACACCAGCTGTGTGATTTTTGGGCTGGTTATTTTAGCCTCTCTGAGCCTCGGGTGCCTCTTCTGTAAAATGGGGATACCAACCTTGTGCCCTTAGTGGATTGGCACAAGGAAACATAGGATAATCCACAGAGAGAGTGGTGGGGCGCAGGGTCTGTTAACATTGCTGTGGGCTGTTGGGGAAAGCACCCATTCTTTCCGCCTTAAAGTTTCCAAATCCACGTTTCAAGAAGACAGGCCCTCTGGCTCAGCTCAGGCAGCCTTTTTTCTTTCTTTCACCCTTTTAAAGTAGTGAAGTAAAAATGACAGAAAGATGGCCTTGGCTGGGTAGCTCAGTCACTTGGAGCATTATTCCGGTTCGCCAGGGTTGCGAGTTTGACCCCCGTCAGGGCATTTACAAGACACAACCCGTAAATGAGTTGGGACAACAAATCCATGATTCTCTCTCTTTCTCTCCGTCCCTCTCTCCCTTCCTCCTTCTCTCCCTCTCCCAAAATTATTTTTAAAAGAAGAAAATTAACTTTTTTAAATGAAAGAAAAACTTACTGGTTGCTTACTTAGCAACAGGCCCAGACAGAAGCTAGAATATTGTGGGGTAGGGGTTTCTCTTGTATTGTTTTCTGTTGAAAAGCTTTTTCAGCAGCTTCCCCACGTTTGGGGCCTTTTCCTATCTTTCTCCTCTGCCTTCGCTCTGCCGCCTTCTTTCCTCTCTCTTCCTTCTTTCTTCTGTCCATGTATGTGTATGTCTTTTAAAAGGAAAAAATAAAAATCGAAGTGACTTTCACCAATAAGTCGATTTCCCTGTGACATTTCCAGGTGGCTGGGCTAATGAATTACACTTTTGAAACCCCCAAAACCCAAATATCACATTTATGGCCTTGATTGAGTCTCTCATTTCAGAGAACTTGGAGAGAGCGGCAGTGTCTCACCAACTTCTTGTGGTCCCCAAACTTGCTAGGCCTTGCTCCTCTCTCTCCCAAACTGTTCTGTTTTCTCGCACGTTATCAGGACACTGAGGCATCTGGAAGATTCCAGGGCAGAAGAGAAAAGTTACTCCAAGGGCCCTGGCTGGTGGCTCAGTTGGTGGTTGTGTCGTCCAGTACACCAAAAGGGTGCAGGTTCAGTCCCAATTGGGGCACATGCGGGAGGCAACTGATTAATGTTTTTCTCTTGCATTGATGTTTCTCTCTCTCCCTCTCTCTCTCAATAAAATAAATAAATAAAAATTACGAAACGAAAACAAACAAAACCATATTTAAAAGAAGTTCCTCCAACGTTTTATAACTTTAGAGCCAAACGCTGCTTTTGCTGTTTTATTCTTTTTATTTTTCACTCTGCTGAAAAACTGTCCTCTTGCCTTTTGGCCTTTTGCTGAGAACTTCAAAGCCACTTCTTTTTGTACTTGTCTCTGTTATCTCCAGACTTTAAATACAGTAGTAACAGGGGCCTGACTTTGGTTAGAGGGTTTTCCGTCTAAGGCCATTCTGGAAGCCCTGTGATGTGATGGGAAGGAGGAGAGGTTGTGTCCCAGACACAGGTGCCTTCTATCTTTTCTCTTCAAGCTGCTCTTTTGAGGTGGTGACACCTGTTCTATAAACAAGGCTCAGAGAGGTGCAGCCACTATCCTCTGACACACAGCTGGTCCCTGGTCAATACAAGGCAAGGTCTTTGGCCTCTGAGGACACTGAGGAAAGGCCTGAGGATTACTTTGGTCTGGGAAATGGGCAGATAGTTTAAGGATTATCTTGCATTCAGGACAGAGTTGGGGGAAGGAATAAGTCACCCTTTTCTGGAGCTCCCTGCTTTTGGGGCAGGATGACAGCCCTCAACAGGCCTGAGGGAAGTGGTCACAGTGGGTCCCATGCCCTTCTGTCTCAAGCAGAAGAGCATCTGCCCTGTGTCAATTCTCTGACCTTCTCCAGACCCACTTGGACCGAGCTCTGGCCTCAGCTAAGTTCTCTCTGGTTCCGTCTCACACTCAATTCTTTCTGCTTCCTAAACATGGCTTATTTACCGCTCTACCCCAGAACCCAAAGAACTAGAAAGCCAGGGAGGTTTCGTATCATGTGTGGTGCTCCCTGGAGTGGGAGCCGGCAAAGTGGACTCACATGGGCCTCTTTCTGAGCAGGCAGATGGACGTTTTAGTCATGGCACCTTGCCTCTGTTCCCAAAGGCATCAGGGTACACAGGAGCCCTGGGTTCAGCATTATAAGACAGCTTGGACCTTGGATGAGGTCACTCTGTGCCATATGTCTGGCCAGTCAGGGAGCATTGGTTAGAAATCACCGACCTCCACCCTTTTGTTTGATGGATGAGGGAACTGAGTCTCAGAGAAGTAGCATGTCTGCGGCTGCACAGAAAATTAGAATGTGAGCTGAACTGAAACTTGGACCCTAGATTTCTGCCCTTCGTCCAGGACTTTTATGACAACACAGATATTGGGACCTCTGGAACTCAGGGACTCCCTTTGGGAATTTCTCTCTATTCCCTACCAGAGCCCTTGCCTGGCCTGAGGGGAGAGGCTGTCTGGTTAAAGCCTGAAGGACACCCCCTCACGTGGGTTTTTATGACTTAGTAACGATGGTCTGATGATCCTTTACATGCTTCCTGACCCCTGACTCTAGCCTCCTGTGCATGCCCCTCTCCACACTCGCACATTATCTGAGTCTAAGTTGGAAGCTGCACAGCATGAAGGCCCACAAAGGGCCACGACTGGCCTGAAACCTGATTTCAGCTATGTGACCTGGAGCAGGTGACCCCCTCTCTGAGCTTGGTTTCCTCATCTGTGAAATGAGGACAATTACCCTGCATGACGTTGTGAAGATTAGGTGAGGGGATTTGGGTAAGGCATCCAGCTCAATGCACGGTCCAGGATGCTGCCTCATGACTCACCTTCTCTCCCCTGATGTGCCGCACTGTCTTCCAGGGCATGGGATACCTGCACGCCAAGGGCATCGTGCACAAAGATCTCAAATCCAAGAATGTCTTTTACGACAATGGCAAAGTGGTCATCACCGACTTCGGGCTGTTCGGGATGTCGGGCGTGGTCCGAGAGGGACGGTGAGCTGGCCTTGGGCATCCAAACTGGACAGGGAGGTGCGGGCGGTGCTGGCTGGGCCTCAGTGCAGCGGAGGCCTGGGCTCCTGCTCTCTCTTGCTGCGTGCAGCCCTCCCCGCAGGAAAGGCCAAGTTTGCCTTGGTCCTGCCCTTGTGGTTCTGGTCCAGAATCAGGTTCAGGTGACATGTGGTTTCCTGATACAGTTGATTATCAGGCTGACCCCCATGGAGGCTGGGTCCCCCCATTCACATTTATCAACCTAGGTGGAGGACTAGGGCTCAAGTCCACAATATGAGGAAGAATGTCAGGTTTTATTTCCCCAGATCTCGAAAGAGTGGGGAGAAAGGCTCCCAAGCATCTAGGGGAGCACCAGGAGGCAGAGTGGCATCCATCAGAAGCATAGGAGAATCTGATTTCCTGCATAGAGATGTATTCCAGTGTCCCAGGGTGGAGAATCAGGCACCTTCAAGCACAGCCCCCTGCCAGTACCCCTTGTTGGCCTGCTTTCCTAGAAGAACCTGGTTATCCCTCTTCTGTAACCATCCCAGAAAGCTCCAGTGCAATCCCTGCTTCCCCCACACATGGGTAATATTCGGCCCTGGGGCACACATGCACCAGAGAGTCTTTACTGCCCTTGAAAGGCCTGTGTCCTTACCCTGGTTTCTAGGCGTGAGAACCAGCTGAAGCTGTCACATGACTGGCTGTGCTACTTGGCTCCTGAGATTGTTCGAGAGATGACCCCTGGGAAAGACGAGGATCAGTTGCCATTCTCCAAAGCTGCTGATGTCTACGCATTTGGGTGAGGAGGCCCTCTTCTCGGGGCTGTGAGTCCAAATGTGACCAGAAGAGAGGCCCCGCTGGCCACTGGGGGCAGGGGAGCTATGCTTCGAGCCCTGGCTTTGCTGCTTCTTGGGTAGGAGACCACATGACTGACCTGCCCTTCCCCAACCTATAAAATGGAAGAGTAATGGTGGCACCTCCAGGTAGGGTTGCCTCCTGAGGACTGAGTTAGGTAATTTCAGGTCTTGCCCAGTGCCCCACAGGACACTCACCAGAGCTAAGAACTGTCCCTCTGAGAGAAATGGGATGAGCTGGCAGCCAGCTTCTTGTGGCCCATGAAGCTGACCGAAAGAAAAATAAGAGAATGTAGGGTGGAGCAAGAGTAGGTTTACAGTTGTGAATATGAGCAACACAGTTTATTCTTGGATTATTATTTGTTAATTTATTACTTTCCATACAAACCATTGTACATCTGCTCTAGCCCCGCCCCAACCCTGTAAAATGTGAGCCAGATATATAAATTCTTCCTTAGACACATTAAAAAAAGAAAAACATGAAATCTGGTTCAGTGGTATATTTTTATTTAACACAATATAACCAAAATACAATGATTTCAACATGCAATCAAAATTTAAATTTAAGGAGATATTTTACCCTACAAAGTGCCACACTCCGATGTGTATTTCACGCCAAACAGCACATTTCCATTCTACTCTCCACAAGTCAGTTGCTCAGCGGCCCCACTTTGGACAGCGTAGGTCTCACAGGACATCCCCATCCAGACAAGTTGGGAAAGGCTGGGGACTTGGAGAGCTGAGTGAGACCTCACCCTCTAACCTCTCCAGTGTCCTTCCCTCAGCGATGGTCTCTTCCTCCCCTGACCGGATCACCTCTAGAGCCCCGTTGTGAACCAAGCACTAGGCTTGGCATTTTTGTTGCTCCTCAGACAATCTTGGATGTAGGCACCAGCCCCACTAAGGTTAACAGTTACAGAAGGATCTCTGTCCAGACTTTTCCTGCCGCAGACTTTTTAATACAATGGGAACACCAGGCCACAGATCCTCTAGTACCTGGGAGGGGCCTCCAGGACCCCTCATGGTATTCCCTGGAGCCAGGTGGGGGAAGAAGGCTGAGGAAAGATCCCGGAGGCTCTGGGCTCCCGGCATTGTGGCAGCAGGAGCCCCTGGGTGTGAGCTGGGCCAAGAGCTCACGCCTCACAGGTGGTCTCCACAGGACTGTTTGGTATGAACTACAAGCAAGAGATTGGCCCTTTAAGAATCAAGCTGCAGAGGCCTTGATCTGGCAGATTGGAAGTGGAGAGGGCATGAAGCGTGTCCTGGCCTCCGTCAGCCTGGGGAAGGAAGTCACGGTGAGTAGCCAGCTGTTTGCTCTAAGAGAGGGGAGAAAGACTAGGGGACAGCGTGGGCACGTGCCATGGCTGCACTTCATGCCCTCACCTGAGTGGTGGTGGGACCTGGAGGCATAGGTGGGCCAGGCAGGCCTCTTTACTGCATTCCTAAAAAGGTCATTCTGTCCTCATACCAGAAATAGAGTTCTAAGTTCATAGCAATTTTCCCCCAGAACAGAAAGATTTTTCTCTGCTGTGTAATAAATGTTGGTACATTTTTTAGAAACCTGGTATCTGTCTAATTCTCAACCTTTTGTAGATGCTCTGTTTTACTCTCTCTGGAAACCCTTTGGGTCTTCTCTTTATCCTTGTTAGTGAAATTTCATAAAAATATACTTGAGAAGAGATTTATGACAGTTAACCTTGAACACCTCAGGGGTTAGGGGCTCCATCCTTCAGTCAGCCCTCTGTAATACACAGACTCCCAGCCACGGAGTTGACCCTGGAACAAGGTGTGTTTGAACTGCATGAGTCAATGGAACTGTGGTCAATTGGAAAAATCAAACCCATGTATCACAGGCTCACACAGCTCAAACCCACTTTGTTCTAGGTCTTTTTTCAGTGCAGCGCCTTTATTGAGCCTCGGCAGCTAGATTCCGACTTCCCTCAAGTTTCTGAGGCATTTTCTTTTATTACAGCTTTTATAGTTTCCTGCCCTATGGATGCTTTGTTTTCTCTGTGGAAATGTCCATTAGCCAGAATTGGGTCCTTCTTTGTACGTTTCCATGTCTTGTACCTTCTTTCATATTTCCCATTCCTGCCTAAAATTGGGTCCACAATCTGTGGCATCTCCTTGATTTTATTTTCTAGTACTGCTTCTAAGGTTTTATTTTGGAAGTTACATTATTAATTGCAAGCACTTTTTCACTTTGTTGATTTCTTCTTTTATTTCACCCTGGTCTGGTTTTATGGGTAAAGGAGCTTCTTCACACGCATGCACGCACAGGTTCCTCCCACCTGTGGTTTTGGTCCATTTACATTTAGTCTCCTGTTTTCCTATAAATGGTGGGCAATGCCATGGGGTCCAGTCATATTTAAGAACAGAAACCTGAGTTGCTGAGTCCAAGTGAATGTGCCCTGCTCTGTCAGGTGCTGCCTGGCCATACGTGAGCCCATGTGCTCACAGGCGGTGCTCCTGGCTCAGGAGGCTGAACGGCTGTGCTGTGTCCATGTGTGGGTCCCTAGAGTAGGCACAAATTGCCAGAGTGAGATGGACTCTTCTCCCGGGACACTCGGGACTGCTGCGGTGCCTACTCTACTGCTGCCCTGCCGTTGGTCCTGTCACCCCCAGCCTCCATTCCTGCATGGCTGGGGCTCCCACCTACTGCAGCCCCACCCTGCACCCATTCAGAGCTTCGTGCATTTCACTTGCCCACATGCTGCCTTCCACTCCCCATTGCAAAAACCAGTGGCTTCGTTTCTGATGTCTTTCCTATTCCATTATTCGACTTTATTATTGTTATTCCAAGGAGGTCTAAGAAGGAGAAAGGGGAGATAGGCTCAGGTACTTCATTCTGAACCGGAAGCCTGAGAGCCCTTCTGAAATTCAGTTACTTAGCCCTGCTCCAGCAATGGCCAGTCACCTCAATGTCAGCAGGATGTTTTGGGGGGGGGGGGCACCTACTGGTGGTACTTAAGAGCATGAAAGGGACCCTGTGCAGAGGCCCCAGCTGTACCTTCCTCCCAGCTCTCTCACCCCCTAATGCCGGCCCTTCCTGTAGGAGATCCTGTCTGCCTGCTGGGCTTTCGACCTGCAGGAGCGGCCCAGCTTCACCCTGCTGATGGACATGCTGGAGAAGCTGCCCAAGCTGAACCGGCGGCTCTCCCACCCTGGCCACTTCTGGAAGTCTGCTGAGTAAGTACCCCTTCAGTGACCAGACCTGCTAGCCAAAGCTTGGTGGCTTCATCCAGGGTCTCAGAGGGCACCATCCACCCTGTGTACCCAGGACTGTGGGGGATGCTCAAAGCAGACAAGTCGAGGTGGCTTCGCCCCTCCCCAGTGATGCCAGGATCTCATTCACCACGTTCACATCAGAGACTCCTTTGGACAGGTGGACGTCTGTCGTTCTCCTTCATGTAAACTTGCAAATCACTGTTCTCAGAGTGCCCAGGCCCAGAGGAGAAGATTCTGCTGAAGATAGGACTGGACAGGGCCAGTTGGAAATCAGAGCAACCTGGCTAGAGAGGACCAAAATCAGCAGAGTGGCTGTGGCTTAAAATATTGCAGACTTACGGCAGAGCTTTCTAGTCCCCAAATCAGCCCCCTGTTGCGGGGACCCCATGGCCTGGTTGTACGTGGCACCTCGCTGCTAGCAGCCCATCCCCGCTTCTGGGCAATGACTCGGCCCTCTGCACCCTGTGGGACGGGGCCGCCCCGCCAGGCCATGGAGACCTGCGTCACCTCTGCCAAGTTCTGTCGCAATCCCCCTCTCTGGCCCGCAGGCCCCTCTGCCCTGCTGCAGATGCTTCGTGAGCATCTCGGGAGGGCCTTCCTCACTGCGGGCCTCCATGTCCAGAGCTTTCCAAAGTGGAGGTTGGGCAAGGTTGAGAGGCACTCAAATTTGTAAAAGGCCACATACAAAATATTTTAGGCTGGAAGGGAAATTCGAGTCAGGGCTGCTGTCGCTGGGACCGTGTGGAGCAGTGACAGCAGCAGCGTCTGTCCCCACGACTCAGCTCTGCCCTCTGCTGTGGGAGTGCCTGGCTGCACTCCTGCCGAGCTTCACCTACAGACACTGAAACGTGAATTTCATGGAATTCTGACATGTCATGAAATCTACCTTGGATCCTCCTTCCCCCCCTCTCCAAATCTGTTAGAAAGGTAGAAACGATTCTTAGCTTGTGGATGGTCCAGAAACAGGTGGTGGGCCATATGTGGTTGGACTCCTGAGCAAGATAAATTGTTTTAAGCTTTTTAAAAGGCAAAGGGCACTTTCTGAAAGGGAAGTCTCATACAGCCCTAGTGCATAGACCGATAAAGAGCCTGCCAGCTCCCCGGCCCAGGGTTGCCTCTGCGGCGCATGTGGGCACTTGCTGGCCTATTGCTGCGTCCCTGGAGCTGCACCCTGGTCTCACACCTGCTGCCCAGCTGAGCAGTTTCAGCAGACCCCTCCTACTCTAGAAAGGGCCGCATAATAAATATATGAGACTTGTGGGTCTCTGTCACATGTGCTTAGTATTTTTTTTTTAACAACTTCCTAAAATAGGCAAAACTTTTCTGTGGTCGGATGTGGCTTACACAGTTTGCTAGCCCCTGTCTTGAAAACAAACCAAACCGGCTTCAAGTTGGAGGTGAGGTAAAGCCAAGAATGGGTTGCAAGACCAGACCACACAACTAGGAGAACCTGAAGAAAGGCAGTGAACTTGGTTAGGCCAGCTGCAGGGGTAGTCTGGAGGAATAACAGTTTGTGGTTAGGAAATAGCTTATTTTGTGATGCAAAGCTGGATTTACTATTTTGTTCTTATGATGGGTTGCGAATAGGGGGTAAGAGAATGTTGCCATCAGAAGTGCCATCAGTACTCGGACGTTGCCGAGTACCTGCTACAGACCCAGAGAAACAGAAGGCTAAGGCTGGGCATTGGCCAGCGACTTCACAGTTTAATGAGACAAACAGACATAGCTGCATGTCTACAGAGCAGAACTCTCTCGTCACCCCTGTGTTCCCAGTTCCTAGCACAGTCCCAGGAACGCAGCAGCTTCTCAGTAAATGTTTGATGGGTGAGTGAATGAATGAAGGAATGATTACAACACGCCAACCCAGGGAGCTTGAGGAAGGGTCTCCAGGAGAGGAACCTTAAGAGCTGTCCCGGCAAAGACCAGGAGCCGGGGCTCCTCCTGGCCGTGCAAGAAGTTCAAGGACCTGGCTTGTCAGACCTTGGACATATTTAACAATCTAGGCTCTGGGTTTCTCATCTGTAAAAGAGAAAGCTGTGCTGGGTGACTGCTGGCATTCCGGAGGTGGTGCCAGGTTCCTTAAAAACCACAGAGCCCCACCTTCTCCTCTCACAGGTGGAAACTGAGTGCCAGATTCCTGGCCCAACACGAGCGGTTTTAGCCTCTTAAAAGAATTCCGGTACCCGCATGAGTATGTGTCAGAGCTTCCTGTTTGTGATATTGACTTCTACATACTCAGCCTCTAATTCTCATTTTCTTCTTCTTTTCCTTTGGCCTTGTTGCTTTTTTATTTTGGCGGGGGTTGGGGGGTGGGTGGCTGACGCAATGGCTTGTCCTGTCATCTCCCTTCTCCCCACCAACCTGATTTCCTGTGGCTTCTCCTCCACCTGTCCACTCTGGGGGTCTGACTCCATCACCGGCTGGACTTCACTCTTCCCACATGTGACAAAATGATCGCGGGGCTGCTCCCAGTCGCTGGCGGAGCCGATACTACGGGAAAGGACGTTACGGCCACCCTGACTTTAAGAACGCCTGTCCAGTTCTGGAAGAATAGTGTGTCCCGTATTGTTTCCCTCCTTCTCTGCCTGTTTGCAGTTGCCCCGACATACCCTGCTTCCTGTTCTGTCGGCATCCAGCTATCTCATCTTTGTGTGCTTCTTCCTCATAAACCAAACTGATGCTTTTGCAGCTGAGATGGCCACCAGCAAGGGCGTTGCAGGCTCGTGTCTCTCAGGCTGGGCTGAGAGAAGACCCAGAGCATGTGTCTGTGCCCTGTGGCAGATGATGGCTTGTCCGCAGCAGGAGAGAACTGGGATCATGAGTCCCCAAGGTGCCCTCTGGGCAGAACTTAAAGAAGTAAATGCAATGAGCAGAAATAGCTCCAGGAATCTATTTGAAAGTCAAGGGCTAAGGGGCAGGGGGCTCACTGGCCAACTTCTGTGTAAGGCCCTGTGAGAGCTCCATAGGGGAAGGTTCCCTGCTCCAGGTGCCTGGCCACTCAGGCTTACTGCCCAGCCTGGAATGGAGCAGGGGCATCTCTTTCCCTCTGCAGGGAGAGAGGGTCCCCTGCCTTCTGAGCTGACCAGGCCTTGGCCTCTACGCCCGCTCCCATGGTGCTCAGTTCTTATGCTGCTCTCCCCTTCTCTTTCCTCCTGTAGGTTGTAGGCCTGGCTGCCTCGCATGTGCCTGGGGCTTTCTTCCTCCTAATCGGCATTCAGCACGGAGACTTCTGCTCAAACTCACACTGAGATGCAGGCACTAACCCTGGGGACGCCATCTCTGCTGCTCCAACCTTGTCCCTGAGACTTCTTTTGCTTTGTTTGTTTTAAAAACTGGCCCCTCCCTCTCCACGGCCTGTGTGTGCCTGAATAACTGATCTCCACGGAAGATCCCCTAACAAGTCCCCCCAGAACTGCCTCCTTGGACGTGAATTTGTCCTCTCTAGCTGTCCCTCTGCCGGGTTGTTTGTTTGGGGGTCCTGTCTCCCTACTAACAGCTCAGAGAGATCTATTCCCTCCTCCTGCCCTGCCAGCCTGCAAGTTGTCCTCCCAGTGAACGGGTTCATAGTACAAGGGGAGCAGTTTTGCTTGGCTGTTAACCTGTAGGGATCTTGTCCAACAAGGAGTGGGATGATTTCAGAGCTGCGTAGGGCCAGTCCCCCTCTGCAGGGTTGGTGTGGACACCCTAGGTTCTGTTTCCATGAAGGACACCAGCATGGAAGGACCATGTACCCAGCAGCATACTCAGGAACGTGGTCCTAAAACAAGGGTGGCCTGTCTCCAAACAATTTTGCCAATAAAATAAAGCTCTGGCCCCTTCCTACCCGCAACGCTCCCCCCTTGACATCTGCCCAGTGCCACTGGGAAGCCCCAGACTGCGCGTCAGCGTCCATCATTGTGTGGCTGACCAGCGCGCACAGAGCCACAGCAGTGGTTACCAAATGCAGATTCTTGGGACCCCAGGACCTGAATCCAGGTCTCTGGAGGCAGGTCCTGACAACCCACATCTCAGCCTGCTTCCCTGGTGGCCCTGATGCACGCCAGTGTTTGAGGACCTCATCTGAGAGAGACACAGTCATGGCTGTGTCGGTACTGGGGGTCAGGTTTCTCCCCTCCCGACTCCTCCTGGAGCAAGATCTTTCCTGGGCTGCAGATGAGACCGCAGTTCAGACGAGCCCACAGCAGCCCTAGGTGCTAGGGGTTCTGAGATAAACAAGCCACCGCCCTGTTTATCTCAGAACCCCCTTGTGGGAGGAGGGGTATCCGAGGCTCAGCCCCCGCCCCCCACCAACCCCCAGCCATGTGTGACCAGGAGCAGCTCGGCCATGTAATCGTTCTCACTTCTTGGTGGGCCGGGTCCTCTCCTGAGCTTCTGAAGTGGCCCCTCCTTAGCTCGTGCTACCCCAGTTCTGACCAAGACCAGCCGGGCTATAACCCTTGTTTTTGTTCTTCTCTGCAGCATTAACAGCAGCAAAGTGGTACCCCGGTTTGAAAGGTTTGGCCTGGGCGTCCTGGAGTCCAGTAATCCAAAGATGTAGCCAGCCGTGCAGTTTTTCCGCCAATTTCTTTTTCCTTAAATGTGTTTCTAAAGCACCCAAACCACCTCCACGCCAGCCGGCAGCACGCCGCCCGCAGCAGCTGCTGTGTGAGGTGTGGCAAGGCAGGAGCACGCGTCCTCCGTTCAGACTCTGCGTTCACACAAGACACGTTGCTCCCGGAGACGGGCCTCACCTGCTGTTTCTTCAAGTGGCATCACCGACAAGCAAACCTGTCCCGACAGGCAGCAAATGTTTACATGTATGTTTCTGCGGCGAGAACTCGATGTTTTACAATAGGTAATAATAAAAACAGGCTGTGCGGAGATGCGCTGGCACCGTCGGCCGGGACAGTGGGAGTGGCCGTCCCGTCTGGAGAGCCCTGTAGCCAGTAAGGCCAGGACGAAGAAGCACATCCTGATTGTGGACGTACCTGGGGTGGGACAGGGGAACCACAAGCTTTGGCCCTGAACCCTGTCAGTGGGGAATCTCCCTCTGTAGGGGTCTCCCTTTGTCTTAACAGAAGGACATTGTCCCTTTCTTGCACAGGAGGCCCTGGCTAGGAGCCAAGCTGGATTATGAGGGTCACCAGTTCCCAGAGAGATGGGGTTCACCTCTGACCCCTGCAGTTCAGCCCATGCAAGCTGGAGACAGAGAGACAGATAAAATCCAAGTGACATCGTCACTGACCCAGTGGTTCCTAACCAGGGTTTCCGCCATCTGTAGAGATGGTTAATTCATGAAGCCCCCAGGGAGGCACCAAGGAGATGCCTCCACTTTTTAGACTCATCCCAGCCCCAGACTGACATGTGACCCCAGAGCGAAGGCTGTGTGTGCCATGAAGGCTCTGTGAGAACCAGGCAGATGTGGGGGAGGGAGCAGCAGCAGTGGGTCCCTGAAGCCACCCTCCCAGCCACAGGGTGACCTGGCTAGCCCCTTAGAAATCCAGGGCTCCAGACCTGCCCATCTCTTCCACTTCCCCAGTCCTGCTGAAGCCCCTCAGCCCACTCCTGGCTCCCCCCATCCATGTTCAGAGCTAAAATAGGAGGCATGTGTCCCCCTTTTCATTTAGAGCCACTTAGCAAGACCCCCTCCCCCAGCTGTGAGAGCATCCTGCCCTTCTTCCTTAGAAGCTATCGCCTAAGGAGAAGAGTTTCAAATAAAGAAGCCCTTCAGTGGATATTATGTCATGTTAGGCTCCAAAACCAGAAATGACCAAGAGTAGTAAGATTGGCCAGGTGCTTGGGTTCAGGCCCAGAACCGGTGTCCATGCTGTGAGCTCAGATGGGGAGGCATGTGGTACCTTTCAGTTAGACACACTTAGCTCTTGATCTTGAGGGCCCTCCCTGGAGTCTGGCCAAAACACCATGAAATGGGGCACTGCCAGAATCTGGGGCCTGTGTTCCGCTCTCTAGGCCAGCTCCTGTTGGCTGTGACAGCACGGCTGTGAGGCAGTGCAAGGTACCCAGGCTCCCGCTGGGCATGAGTGCCTTACCCCTTCTCGGGGTGTGGGAGTTAGACAAGAGCTGGAAACCAGTGGGGCTTGGCTCCATGTGGGTCTGCTTTCTGGGACTGCCCGTTTCTCCCTATCATGCCTTTGACCTCCACGGCAGACCTCTACACAATCACCCCTGCCCAAAGCCACCTAGTGTGTGACAGCTGCTTCCAGACCTTTCCCTGCTGAACCCATGGCCACACTAGCAAGCCCAGGTGTGGGACAGCTGCTGGGCAAGTCGGACTTAGCACCTCCCCAGCCCGGACTCTCAGTCCACAGAAAGTCCATCCGAGTTACTGTTTTCTCATGAGCATCACACTTGTGGGTCAGTTCAAGACACTTGCATTGAGCACCTACTGTGTCTGGTGCGAGTGCTGGGGGCCTGGTGATAGGAGCGGTCACAGTCCCCACTCTGATGTAACTGATGATCTGCCAGGAGCCCCGAGAGTGTAACCGAGGGCCAGAGGGACACCCCCTTCCTCTCCAAGGCCCTGGCCACCCTCTTAGCCTGAGCCTCTCCTTCCCTGTCATTTAAGAGAAGCCCCCGAAGAAACCCCCATGTGGCCTCCTTCCCCCTCCCTCTAGTGAAGTGACTGTGAATGAGGTTAGGAAGACATGCTTGCCCTTCCATGTGCTCTCCCTGTCTGCCTTGGAAACACATGGAGGACGGCAGATACTGTGAATTCAGCCCTCATGGCCAACTGTGAAAGAAAAGCTGGGAGCCTTTCCTTGGTGAGCCCTCTGGGGGCTGCAGCGGGCCCCTGGGGGGTCTGAGAGTGCAGCCCACGCTCTGGCCCTTCAGGGTCCCCCCGTTCCCAGCCTCACCTCCAAAACCCTGGGGTCTGTCCCTGCTACCTGTGGCCACCAGAGTCGCAGCCATTGGGTCTCCATCCAACTTGAGGTCTTGAACCCTAGCGGGGTCCCTGTGGGGAGCAGCGTGTGGTGACGCTGCGCTTTCTGTGTCACTAAGTCAAAGGTGTGTGCAGGGCCCTGGCGTCTCTGCCCCTCCTGGCATTTCTTGTGATCTCGGAAGGGAGTGGGGTGTCCTGTAAGCCTCTGCTGTGCATTGATTAGGGGGACAGTTGGAGACACAAATGTGAAGCTGAATGGGGAGCTTGTGGGATCTGCACTGTTACCCCGGATCTCGTCTGTGTGCAAACCCAGCATCTCCTGTGGCCACAGGCGTACACTTGCTCTTTTGAATGTGATGTAAAATTTGTACAGTAAAAGTTTTTATATTTTCTATCAACTGCATTTGTCTTCCAGAAATGCTATTAATTTAAATTAAAATAATTAGTATTCATGGATGTGCTGTATCACTTTTTGCCACTGGCAAGAACACTGCCGGGCCAAGTCCGGGAGTTTGAATAAAAAGTATACTAAGGTGTTCGGGGCTTGTGTCTGCTTGGGTCAGTCGGATGAGGATGGGGGTGCTGCTCAGATGGGCGGAGTGGGAGAACAGGAACGGAGGGAGTAGCACCAGAGGCC
This sequence comes from Noctilio leporinus, assembly GCA_004026585.1. Taxonomy (NCBI): domain Eukaryota; kingdom Metazoa; phylum Chordata; class Mammalia; order Chiroptera; family Noctilionidae; genus Noctilio; species Noctilio leporinus. Next base: position 73,121 of record PVIW01003643.1, read on the forward strand.
CATGGTGCACAGAGGAAGGACATCAGCGCCCTCTGTGGCAGCAGGTCGTCAGCACCTCCTTAGCTTGGAGTGCTTCTGCCTTGTGGAAGCCTCGGTTGGTGGTCATTTATCTAAATCTAGTACCTAGGAGCCTTCCTTGTCAGTAACATAGAGAGTGGTGCCTTAGAGTTTGGGGAAAGCAAAACATGGAGGAGATGGGGAATCAAGATTTATGGGACCCCCTCCTCTGAGCCAGGAAGATGCTTTCTCTATAGCTTCTAACCATCTAATTCTCACACCACCACCAGCTCGGAATTGTGGGGTTTCAACTGAGGAAACTGAGGTGTGGAGAGATTAAGGTCTTCACCTAAGATGACAGAGCAGCTGGTGGGTGGCCAGTCCAGGACTCAGACTCTAGAATCTCCCTCTCATCAGAAGTCAGGGGACTTAGAGATCAGACATTTATTGAGCATCTACTTACTAAGTTCAAAATATGGTGCTAAAATGCTGGGACACGGATAAAAAGGTAGTGCCCTTGCCTTCAGCTACAAGCCAGTGAGTGGCCCAAGGAAGGGTCCCTCAGTCTGCCTGTCAGGCTTCATGGAGGAGGTGACCTTGGAGCTGACTTGAAGGGTGAGTACTACACCTGATATTATCATATAAGCAAAAAGGGGGAGGGTGTTCTACCCTGCAGAAATGGCATATGCAAAGGCTCATGGCATGTTTGGAAAGCATGAATATTTCAGCTATTGAGAAATGGAAACTGTGTGTAAAACAAAACTGAAGAGGATCCTGTAGGTGCAAAGCCACTGAGTTTGGCTTTAACAAGACAGGCCTGGGGAGCCACTGAAAATTCTTGAGCAGGGGAAGACCACAATCACATTTAAGTTTTAGCTATATAGGATGGGTTGGGGTGAAACTAGAGGCGGGAGAGATCATGAACAGCTCTTTGATTGGATATAAGGGAGAGGTGAGCATTCAGGATAATTCCCCAGAGGTCAGCCTTTGTGTCTGGTGGACTCGTTCATTGAGAAGGTGACCCTATGGGTAGGGGTCAAGCTCAGGAGGCATCAGGGCAGAGGGACACCATCAGGAGGTAGAGCCTGAGAGACAGGACTGGCAGGTACTAAGACCCTGCCTGGAGCCAGCATGAGCTCCCACACCTCCCAGCCCCGTCTCCTTGTTTTTGAAAGTGGACTCTTGCTGCCTGGCCTAGTTGCTGTGAAGATGGGATAAATGAAGTGTATGAAGTGCTTAGCGCATAGTGAATGCTCAAAGCCCGATGGCTGCCCCCAGCCAGCTAGGTTGTGTGCCCCTCACTTCCCAGAACACCAGGCCTGTTCCCTGGAAGGGGAGCTGCACAGTAACCCCAATGACCCCCTTCCCTCCAGCCCAAGGGGACTCCAGCTTGGATCGACTCCAGTGTAACACATAGTGGCCCATGATGCTCTCTAGATCCCAATGTGGGTACAAGTTTCCACCTCCCTACCCTCTTTTAAATTAAAAAAGAAAAGTGGTTGCCCTAGCAAGGTAGCTCAGTTTTTGGGGTGTCATCCTGGGTTTGAGCCCCAGTCAGAGTACATAGAAGAAGCAAGCAATGAATGCGTCAATAAGTGGAACAAGTCAATGTCACTCACCCTCGCCTCTCCCTCTCTCTTCCTCTCTTTGAATAGGTTAAAAGGTTTTCATTGTCACTCATTTCAGTAAGTTTCTAGACTGGATGGCCAAACAGCATTGGGGAATATCCTCATATAGGCTCATCTATGTCACCTAGTAGGACCTGGTGTCAACTAGCTTTCCCTTGAGCACGTAGATGGGCTGACACACCGTGGGGTTAGAGGAGGCCGGGAGGAAGGTTCAAAGGGCTTGGTTCCTAAACCTTCACCTTAGGTTGCATTACTAGAAGTAATGTCTAGAAACAAAAGAGGTGCAAGCCCCACAGTCATGTGTTGTCATGTGTCAAGATTCCTTACCGGGTCTGACACACCAGGAGGCCAGAGCAAAGCAACAACATCACTGAGTGCCGACTGAGTGGCAGGGCCATGCAAGGTGCTTTAAATGTCAGGCAAATAACATAGGACAAATATTACCCCCATGTATAGGAGGAACTTGGGGTCACAAGATGGAGTAATGTGCTTAGAGTCACCCATCAGAAAAGGGAAGGAGCAATTTGCACTTGGTTGACTCCGGGAGTACTTCTGCTTCAACCCCTGGGCTCCTTCAGATAATGGGCCACTTCTTGGAAAACACCTTTTCATTCCACGTTACTGTCTTCTCAGGAGATCCCCAGATGCAAAGGAGAATGGACTCATTCTTCCTTCCAGTTCAGCTGAGCAGCCTGCACCTCCCACTCCCGCCACCCGTCGGGAGCAGGCCCTGGCTGAGTGGGTGTTGACAGGACCCAGAGCTGAGCTGAGCCTAACTCTCTGGGCTTCCTGCTCCCGAGGCCCAGAAAATATTGTTCAAAAATGAAACCAGGAGTAGTTCTTGCAGAGCCCTCCTTTCCCCTGGGCGGGCAGAGAGCCACATTCCCTGTGGCCTATGAAAGGAAGCCCATCCCATGGAAAGGCACCTGAGAACCGAGGCAGGGCAGTGCCATGGTTAGAAGTGCCAGCTGCTGTGTTGCCCCCCAAATGATATGTAGTGGGGGTGGCACTGCCTGGCTTCTGAGGCTAGGTTATAGTTACAGAGCAACTCCCAACTCTCTTGGGCAGAGATGAGTTCTCCCAACCTAGTTCGGCCCAAGTTCAGATTTGTGAGCCAGATAAATGTCATTGTTTGAAGCTACTAAGTTTTCGCATAACTTTATACAGCAATAGATAACCAGAACATGGACTAGATGAATCAGCCCTGGTTTGGGGGGGGGGGGGGTCACCTGGTTGCTCAGGTGACCTCTTCAACGAGCATCAAAATGGAGGGAGGTGCTCTCAGGTGTGGGGGACCCCGAAGACCTAGGAGCCAGGCTGACCCTGTGTTTCCTGGTTCAGCTGCTTGTGGTACCTGTGGCCCTGGGAGCTTCTCTGCTTCTTGGATTCACCCAGTATTCCTCCCGGGAAGGGCGGTCGGGAGCTTGACCCAAGATGATAAATGTAAAACCCCCAGCCCTGCGCCAGACAGAGAGCAATCTGGTGTTGGTGAATCGTGGGGGGAGCGTTTACAGAGAACCAAGAGGAATTTTGCTCCCTGAAACCGTGAAGAGGGAAGGAAGGAGGGAGGGGGGCATCCGAGAGGGAGAGCATGGGCTGGGGTCAGAGGCTGCAGCCTCCCCAGACCTTATCTCCACGAGGCAAACACCCCTGGATTAAGCCCGTCCATTACCCAGCTTCCCAGCCGGTTTAGAAACTGAACCCAGAGGACGGTTCCCCGAGAAGCTTGAACTGCTCAGCCGCACACTGTGTGGGCTCTGCCAAGAAACATTCAGCTGGAGGGAGGGTGCGAGGCGCCCATGGGCCCAGCTAAGGGGAAGCCTGCACCCCTGCCCACCTAGGCCCTTCTCTGCCTCAGGAAAGGGTCCTCATCTTCCTCCCAGCCAAGCCTCTGCCCTCCTCCAGCTTATTTTCCAGATAACTTGGGAATTCAGTTTCGATTCCTGCTGTAGAAAGGAGTGGCTCTGGCGGCAAACCCTGGGGAAATCAGCCCTGAGGAAAGGCAGCTGGAGCTCTTGGCAGGACTTCCTGGATCCCTCCCTGGAGCCTGGGTCCATGCTGATTTGCTCTAAAAACTTGGCCATTGAGCCTTTGCGGAGAAGAGACTAAGAAAGAGTGTAGAGGGACCCCACTGAGGCAGTGGAAACGTTTGGCTGCTGGAGGGTGAGGGTCACAAAGCATGTGGATGTGCCTGCCCCCTTGAAATTCCCAGGGCAGTGGGAGAGTCAGCCTGGGCCTAGAGGTGGCCCATTCAGGCTGAAAAAGAATTCATGGGACCTCACAATAGTAGTTTCTTATGGGTGACATGGAGTGTCAAGAACAATTATTTCGTGATACAGGGCTTCCTGTAAATCAGCCCTTGACCCAGCCCCACCCAGCCCTGCACAAGTGGTCTTTGTTATATCCAGACGAGAGCGAGACACCAAACCCTGGAGACTTTCGGGGATTCAAAGATGTTATTTATTGGCCGAACAACAGACCTGCGCAGGGGAGACCTCGATCTCATGAGGCGCGCCCTGTCGCTTACAGCTAGGGCTTTTTATAGCAGAGCAAGCAAGCCTGGGCACAGAAGATAAGATGGTAGTGATTGACTATCAGGGTGGGGGTCTGAGGTGGTCTTGAGGCCTTAATTGGCCTGTCTCCAGGCTGTCAGGTTGCCCTAATATCTTGGGTCAACAGTCTTTTCCGCTAGCGGTTTCGTGCTCTGGGCCTATGGACTCCAGGGGTCCCGGAATCCCTTTTTCCCTGCAGAGGACCCCTGCAGAGCGACTGCGCTTCTCTTTAACCAGGTCTCTAAATAAGCTTCCTCCTTTCCTAGTTTCAGTAATGCTAATAATACACATTAGGCTTTTGCTGGGGTTCCACATTCCCTACTCCTCTTAGAGAATAATCAAACCCTTGATTCTTCTGTGGGGAGTATGGTATATGGTTGGGATAAGACTATTAACTTAACTACTTCTATTTGCTCCTTTATGAAGGTTAGAAGTTTGTTTACTATTAAAGGCCTTATGGTAATAGCTAGTAATAAAAGCAAAAGGGGGCCAATGATTGCAGATACTAAAGTAGTCAACCAAGGGGATGTCTTAAAGATTGATTCATACCAGTGTGTGCTTCCTTCTTCCTTATTTCTATCTTCTCTTCTTGAGTTTCCTACTCCAAATGTTTCCCCATATGTTCCTTTCTATTGTCCTGTGTCACCTTTTTTACTTCAATTCCTTCACCTCTTGCTTCTTCCCTCTACACGATCCTTTAACTTGCACAGACCCTGTTCAACTTATATTGACCCTCTGCTACTTACACAAACCTTTTGTAACTTTCCTAGTCCTTTTAGTTTCTCCTTTTAACTCACTGAGAAATAAATAACCCACTTTCAAGTCTATTTTCTTTAAAATATATTGCCATACTTTACACCTTCTATTACCAAAACTATATATTCTTTCCCAACTTAATTAGTGTTATATTTGTCCTTCCCTCCTCCTGCTACCCATCCACCCTTGTTGACTAAGGTTTCACATCCCCATGCTGTACAATAGTACTCCAGCCCTGACCCACAACTCTGTCTTTTGCTGGGCGGAGGCTCAGCGCATCCCACGGAGGGGGTATACTAGAGGGCTCTATTTAAGGCCTGAGAATAGTCACATCATTGGTCTGCTTCATCCCCTTGTAGTGGGTAGTGACTAGTCCCTAGAGCAACATGTACTTGTAAGCCCGTTTTGTAACAGAGTTTGTCATCAAAGAACTTAGAAAAGTCAGTTTTGAGGGTCACTGGTCCATTATCCCAAGTGTTGTTTGTTGATATTACAGTTCCATCAGTAGTCCTTATTAGGACCTATTCTTTCCGTTCTAACACGGCAGCACCTGCCACCCAGCCAGCGAGTACTAAGTATGTGAGAAGGTGAGCTTTAAGGGCTGGTCTGGGTGCCTTCGGACCCTCCATCTCTGGGATTCTGTCTTGTGGTCGTCAGCTGGTTTCACGTGGGAGAGGTGGATCCAATAAGGTTTCTCTGCCACCTTAACAGCAGTAGGGGTGCTTAACAGTACCTGGAATGGTCCCAACCACCGAGGTTCAAGGTTGTTCCTCCGATGGTTCAGAACCCATACCCACTGTCCAGGATCTGGTGGCTCCAGCCTCGAGGTGCTGGTGCAGGTGAATTCGGCTATTCTTTGGTTCCATAGTTCCCTCACCTCATTACAGATCGACTGGAGTGCCTGTAGGGACTTGAGGAAGTTATGATTAGCAACATTTACCTCTTCTCGGGAAAGGTGGGGAACCAAGGGAACTGATTGTCCAAACGTAAGTTCATAAGGGGTCCATCTATTCACATAAGGAGTGCATCTTACCTTAAATAGGGTGAAAGGGAGTAGCTCTACCCAGTTTTCGCCAGTCTCCTCCCTTAACTTTATTAAGGTTTCTTTTAAAGTCCTATTCATTCTTTCTACCTGCCCGAACTCTGAGGTCTGTAAATGCAATGTAGTTTCCAATTAATCCCTAGTCTCATAGCCAGCTCCTGGGATATCTTAGAGACAAAGGCTGGCCCATTATCTGATCCTATGGCCACCGGTATTCCATACCTAGGTATCATGTCTCTTCGTAATATTTTACAGACTATGGAGGCGGACTCTCCCTTAGTAGGGAAGGCCTCTGTCCAACCAGTAAAAGTGTCTACTAATACAAATAGATATTTGTATCCAAATTTCCCTTTAGTCAATTCAGTGAAATCTATTTCCCACAGTTCTCCCGGTGCCTTCCCTCTATACCTGACTAACTGAGGTACTCTCATATTCTGAGTATTAACCTTGGCACAAGTCTGACACCTGGAAACTATTGAGTGAACGATTTCTCTGATTTGGGGTCCTTGATAATACTTCCTAATAAGCTGTTCTATTTTCTTCTGGCCTAGATGAGAGCTGGTATGAATGTCCTGGACTATTTCCCATACTACTAGGTAGATACAGCCTAGAATCTGGAAGCTTAATCCATCCCTCCTTATTCTTTCTTCCCCCTATCCGCTCTCCCTCTTGCTCCTCTTCTAGAGTATAGCTAGGGTTGGGAGGTAGTGTAGGTTGAGGAAGTAAAGGCAGGAGGCTTGCAGAACTTCCCTCAGCTGCCTCCTTAGCTGCGGCATCAGCAAAGTGGCTTCCTTGGATAACAGGGGAGTGCCCCTTCTGGTATCCCTTGCAGTTTATGACAGCAACTTTTGTTGGCAACCATAGGGCATCTAGGAGGGCCAAGATCTCTGCACGGTTCTTGATTTCTTTCCCTCCTGCTGTTAAACGTCCTCTTTCTTTGTAGAATTCTTGGCTTAGGACTCCTAGGGCTATTCCTTCCTTCTCAGCTATGAACAGCTGAAAGGGTTTTGTTACATCAGGCAGAGCCAGCACTGGGGCTGCAACTAAGGCTTCCTTGAGTGCCTGAAAAGCTCTTCTTTCTATTTCTGTCCATCAAAATTGTTCTTCCTTTCCCCTCGTGAGCTCGTGTAGGGGTTTGGCTAATTCTGCAAAATCTAGGATCCAGAGTCTACAATATCCTACTGCCCCCAAGAACTCTCTCACTTGCCTCTTGCTGGTTGGTTCCGGGATCTATAAAACAGTCTGGATTTGCTGGCTGGATAACGTCCTTTGTCCCCCTTGTAAGTTATACCCCAAGTAACTTACAGTTTGGGTGACAATCTGAGCCTTCTTGGCAGAGACGCGATACCACATCCGTTGTAGGTCTTGTAGTAAGTCCAAGGTGGCCTTCTCGCACTCCTCCTTATCTTGTATATGCCAGGAGGATGTCATCCACATATTGGAGCAACACCACACTCGGATGAGCAGAGCGAAAGACCTGCAAATCTTTACTAAGAGCTTCATTAAAGATGGTGGGAGAGTTCTTAAACCCTTGGGGAAGTCTGGTCCAGGTGAACTGTCCTACTAGTCCATTCTCTGGGTCATTCCACGCAAATGCAAAAATCTCTTGGCTTCTAAGGGCCAAAGGAATATAAAAGAATGCATCTTTCAAGTCCAGCACCATATAGTAGGTATGGGTAGGGGGCAATTAACTCAGCAGGGTATAGGGGTTAGGCACCATTGGATGTATAGTCTCTATCCGAGTATTCACCTCCCTTAAGTCCTGCACCGGGAGGTAATCCTGGGTCCCAGGCTTCTGGACCGGCAACAAGGGGGTGTTCCAGGCTGACTGGCACTCGCGGAGGATGCCTGCCTCCAGTAAGCGCTTTAGGTGTCGCGCTATGCCTTGCTTGGCCCGGGCGGGCACTGGCTATTGCCTCACCCGTACTGGGCTGGTAGTGCTCAACAGCTGCACTACCACCAGCAGCTGGTGGGCCACTAACCCCGGCGGGTTATTTTCTGCCCATACTACGGGTACCTGTGTCAGCAACTCATCCGGTACCCCCTCTGTCCCAACCTCACCTCGTGAGACCGTAGAGAGCAAGTACTCTTCTGACAGGGGAACGGTCACCTCCAGGCTGACTCCATCTTCCTGGTCCTGGGTGACCTCCCCTCCTTGTCTGAAGGAGATGGTAGCTTGCAATTTCTGCAACAAATCTCACCCAAGCAGCGGGTAGGGACAGTCCGGAATGACTAGGACGGAATGAGTTATGGTGCCTCGTCCTAAGTTGGTGATTCTCGCAGTTACCCATGGGTAAGCCTCTGCTTTTCCCGTTGCCCCTACTATTTTTGTGGTTGACTTTTGTACTTGCCCCTGTGGTTTCCTTAAAACTGAAAAAGTGGCTCCCGTGTCAACAAGGAAATCTATAGGCTTCCCTTCGATTGTCAATGTAACCAGGGACTCCTGGGAGCCAATAAGGATGGAGTCCTGGCCCCGTCAGTCCAAAGTCTGGAGCAGGACCGATGGGTGGGGCTCCCATCTCTGATTCTCTGGATCGGCTCTTTTTAGCTTTGGACAATTTCTTTTCCAATGTCCTTTCTCTTTGCAGAAAGTGCACTGGTCCTTGCCTATGTCTGCTCGTCCGCCCTGGTTTTGTTTTTTTTTTTTCCTCTATATTTACTTCCTTTCCCTTTTTCTGCTGGTGCCTATGCAGCCATTAGAAGTTTAGCCACCTCTTTCGCCCTGCCTATTTCTGGATCATCCCTGTTAACAAACACTTTCTGGGCTATTTCTAAGAGCTTGCTTCTATTTTCTCCTTCAAATCCTTTGATTTTCTGTAGCTTCTTTCTAATATCTGATGCGGCCTGAGTCACAAAAGCAATATTCACTAGTCTCCTGTTTTCCTCTGCCTCTGGATCTAATGGGGTATATACTCGGTATGCTTCCATTAACCTCTCTAGGAAGGCAGCGGGAGATTCTTCTCTTCCCTGAATGACTCGTTGACTTTACTAAAATTTGTAGGCTTCCTAGCCGCCGCCTTTAGTTTCCTAAGTAGACCCCGGCCGTACTGGAGGAGCGCATCCCTTCCCCCTGAGGCATTGGGGTCCCAATCAGGGGGTTTGGAAGGCAGGATATCTTCTAGTTCTCTCCTGCCCGCCACAGTCTCCCCTTCCTTCCCCAACACTGCCTTTGCAGCTTCCCTTGCAATCCTATCCCTCTCTTCTGAGGTAAAAAGAGTCTGCAATGTTTGCTGGCAGTCATCCCACGTTGGCTGGTGGGTTCTGAAAACCGTTTCCAGAAGGGAAATCAACCCCTGGGGTTTTTCAGAGAACGGGGGTTCTGATATTTCTAATTATAAAGGTCGCTAGTGGAGAAGGGGACATAAATTAGCCGGGGAGGAGCTCTCAGTGGCGCATCTGGTGCTGGGGGCTCTTCCCGGAGCGGTAAGATGGCGGCGCCTGCCGCTGGAGGGGACAAAACTCCGGGACCACTCCCACCGTGTCAGCCACCGCTTCCCGCATCCTGTCCTGCCGCCGCCGCCTTCGCTCCTCACCATGTGTAAGGCGGCGGGAAGCCCCACCTGAGGTGCCCTAAACACACTATGATCGGCACGTAAAGCCGAGAGCAACCTTTGCTGCTGCTGCCGCCACTGCCTTCGCTCCCACTACAGCCAGTCCCGGGCCACCGCCACAGGCTCCGGCCCCTTGTGTGCGATCGAGTGTCTGTGAGAGGCAGAAAGCCGTACTCCCCTTCGCCTCCCTCCCCTCCCCCCTTGACATTTTCTAATATTCCCCCGGCAGCTCGGTAGCAATGTTGACCCAGACATCCATACAGAGGTACTGGTCTGGGTGGGGAACCCTGTATACTGTGGCTCAAACAGCAAACAGAGTAGGGAGGTCAAAGGTTCCCTCTGAGAGCCATCCAACGTTGAAGGTTGGCCATTGGAGTTGGCTCAAGGTTCTGGGGACCTCCGGGTCTGGAGGCGGTCCCTGTATCTACTTGCTCACCTCTGGAAATCGGAAAAGTTCTAAAAGAGACAGTCCAGTGGGGACCCGGGGACCGATGCCTGTTGTCCCATGCTGATCAAGGCTGATATCCAGGGAAGGCACAAACTTATAATGCAAATCTAAAGTAGTACAAGTCATACGATTTCTCTCACTGTGCACAGACAAGACAAGGACATGAAGTTGCACTCGCTCGCCCGCCCGGCCTGCCCTCTCGCGAGGTAATGTCGGTCTTAGCTAAGGTTGCCCGAGCAGAATTCCGGGTTAACTGCCAACCGTTATGCCATATGACCTGACACAGGAACCGCAGGTTGGGGCCCACTCAAGTCCCGTAGGTTTCCCCGTGGGACTGCAGACACTCACTTTCGCTACACACACACACACACACACACACACACACACACACAGAGCCGGCACTCATTCTCACCCCGGGAGCAGCGCAGCGCAGCGCAGCACAGTAGACCGGTCACCAAACATCAAAACTCCACAGGCGGCGTCCCGCCTCTTGGGAGTCCCTGGGTGGACTGTCGGTAGCGTCCCACCTACCACCTCAGGGTCAAATTACTCCGGAGCACTCAACCAAAAAGAGGATCCTCAACAAACACATACCCAGCTCGAGCTGCCCGTCCAGTCTCCAAGCCAAAACTCCACTGAGGGAGATCTCGCTGGGGCCTCCAAATGTTATATCCAGACGAGAGCGAGACACCAAACGCTGGAGACTTTCGGGGATTCAAAGATGTTATTTATTGGCCAAACAACAGACCTGTGCAGGGGCGGCCTCGATCTCATGAGGCGCACGCTGTCGCTTACAGCTAGGGCTTTTTATAGCAGAGCAAGCGAGCCTGGGCACAGAAGATAAGATGGTAGTTAGTGATTGACTATCAGGGTGTGGGGGTCTGAGGTGGTCTTGAGGCCTTAATTGGCCTGTCTCCGGGCTGTCAGGTTGCCCTAATATCTTGGGTCAACAGTCTTTTCCGCTAGCGGTTTCGTGCTCTGGGCCTATGGACTCCAGGGGTCCCGGAATCCCTTTTTCCCTGCAGAGGTCCCCTGCAGAGCGACTGCGCTTCTCTTTAACCAGGTCTCTAAATAAGCTTCCTCCTTTCCTAGTTTCAATAATGCTAGGCTTTTGCTGGGGTTCCACAGTCTTCATACAGGGAGATCTGATAAAGATCACTGGGGAGAAGAGGGGCTGTAGGAGTTTGCCAACCCAGTGGAAAACACCATAGAACATCATTGGCTGAGGAGCTGAATGCCTCCAGAGCCCATGGAAATAAAAAGAGGGAGGGCTCTTTGGTTCCTGGGCTTTTTTTAGCTCAGGCTCTGACTCTGGGTCTGGCTCTGGCTGTCAGGCTTGTTCTCAAGCTCACTCTTCAGTTCTTCTTCCTCAAGGATGCCTGGGGGATCATGCTGCAGCTGCCTGCATTTCCCAACAGATGGGATTGTGGATGGGAAGGAACTCCAGGCACAGCCTAGGATCGGGCTGGCCTGGCAGAGGGTGGCAGCTTTATTCTTTGGATGTCCGGGAGGGGGTGAGCTGTGAGGCAGAAGCCTGATATTCTTCCAACATTCTTTGTATCATAAGTTATTTTAGTTGGTAAACTAACCCTATAGATATAACACAACTAAAAGCTACCAGGGAGAAATGATAGGAGTGTTGTGCACGAGCACGAACCAAACGCCAGAGACTTTTCGGGTCACCAAACACAAAAGTTTATTGGCCACACAACAGACCTGCACAGGGGCGACCTCGATCTCATGAGGCGCGCCCTGTCGCTTACAGCTAGGGCTTTTTATAGCAGAACAAGCGAGCCCGGGCACAGAAGATAAGATGGTAGTTAGTGATTGACTATCAGGGTGGGGGTCTGAGGTGGTCTTGAGGCCTTAATTGGCCTGTCTCCCAGCTGTCAGGTTGCCCTAATATCCTGGGTCAACAGTCTTTTCCGCCAGGCCAGCAGGTTCTCGCCCTGCACTTGTGGACTCCAGGGGTCCCGGAATCCCTTCATCCCTGCAGAGGTCCCCTGCAGAGCGATTGGCTTTTCTTTAACTAGGTTTCTAAGCTTCCTCCTTTCCTAGTTTCAGTAATGCTAATAATACACATTAGGCTTTTGCTAGGATTCCAAAGAGGGGAGGAGAGTGAGCGGGTCCCTTAAGCAGTTCTGGCAGCCGCCCTGTGTAGAGGGAAAAGGGGAGGGAGAGGCTGGGGCCGCTGGGCAGCTCTTGCCTTGCAGGGGTTTCACAAGGAGAAGCCAGGTGTTAGAGTTTAGCTTTAATTGATAGGCTTAAGTGATTAATTCTCTGGAAAGCTGTTATTCTAAAAGTGTGAAGTTTTTGAATAAAGGCCCCCTTCCTTTATCACCAAAGCTTTGCCTCTGGAATATTTTCCAGAGGGTGGCAGCGGGCGGCTGGATGCCAACTGCTGTTCTGTAGCAATGTGACCCAGGCCTTAGGAACCAAAAGCACAGGGCTACCTACACAGCCACCAGCTCTACAGGTAACACCAGAACCAGGGAATAACAGTGAATCAACACAGGGGACTATGCTATTCTTTCAGCTTTTATTAATGCAAATTCAATCCAAATCTATAATAACACTGACAATCATTCAAAAACAATCAGCAATAACATCACGCAAGAGAACTGGAGGATAATGAGCCTGAGTCCCAGGAGTCCGGATCAGACTCTGGGTCTAGAAGGCAGCTGGTCAGCTACTTCAAGGCCGGTTCTGGGGGGCTTTAGAGTCTGTGAGAGCAGGGGTGGCGAGAGCAGCTGCGTGCCGCTCTCTCCCTCTCAGCTGTCTGTTCAAAGGTCTTTGCTTCCGTATTCTTGCATGGTGCAGGGCCACCGCAGCCTTTGATGAGTGCGCGCTGTCTCGTGCCACCTTGATAAGCACATGCTGGTTATACAGCTCTACTGTGCATGCTCTGGAAGAGTGGTGTTGCCCTTTGGTTATATTGCACATGCTCAAGGGGTTGCACTATCCCTCTGCATCATTGCTCTACGTGGCTTCTTAATTAACAGGACAGACACCGTCTTACACAGGGCATCTCTTAGCCTTCGCCATCCCTCTTGCTGACGTAAGGCAGGGCCTGGTTCTTGGGGGTTTTTGTTTGTTTGTTTGTTTTTTAATACACATGGAGATGAGTCCCATGGGCCTATCTCAAGCTAGTTTTTTTTTTTTTTTTTTTTTAGAAATTGAAATATACTCTACCTATGAATAAAAGGCAGAGAACTTAAGTGTATAGTTTAGTCAGTTTTGACAAGTGCCTACAGCCAAGTCACCCAAGGTCTTATGAAGATAGAGAGTGTGGGCCCTGGCACAGTGGATAAGGCGCCAACTTGCAAACCCGAAGATCGCTGGCTTGATCCCCAGCCAGGGCACAGAACCAGGTTGCAAGCCAGGTCTCCAGCCAGGTCTGTGGCTGGAGGCAGGTGAAAGGCAACCATACATTGATGTTTCTCTCCCTCTCTGCCTCTCTCCCTTCCTCTCTCTCTGGAAGTAATTAATAAAATCTTAAAAGAAAAGAAAAGAAATAACTCAAGAGAAGAAAAACAACTCATAAAAAAATAAAGAAGAAGAAGAAACAAAGAAAGGGAATGTGTTGCCCTGACAGGGAAGCTCAGTCCCAATATGTCAAGGTTGTGGGTTTGAACCGTGGTCAGTGCACATACTAGAATCAACCCATGAATGCATGTATGTGTGGGACAACATCAGTGCTTCTCTATCTCCCCTCTCCTATTCCTAAAATTAATCAATATATTTTTTTTCAAAAATAAAAGAGAGAAAACATTTCTATTGCCCCAGATCCCCCTGCCGGTTCCCAGGCAACCCCTGCTCCTCCAGTGGCAATCACTGTCTGATTTCTTTAATTATAGGTTACTTGTGCCTGTCCTAAAACTTCATGAAACTGAAAGCACTCAGTGTGTATGTTCTGTGTCTGCCTTTCTTCCCTAGCACAGTGTTTTTTAAAGATTTTATTAACTTGTTTTTAGAGAGAGGAAAGGAGAGGGCATCCACACAGACCTCAACTGAGGACGGAACTTGTAACCCAGACGTGTGCACAGACCTTTTTGATATCATTCCAGGCCTTAAGCGTCTTAAGGAGTAAAGCAGCCTCCTTGGTTTTCTTGTAGCCTTCAACTTTATCTTCAACTACCAAGGGAAGTTCAGGAACTTCCTCATAAGATCATGACATGACCTTTAGACACAACCAGTGCTGGTAAAGCAGAGGCAGCTAGGACAGAGCAGATGGCATACCGTTTCTGTGTTGTGTTCACTCTGCAGTGCCAATGGCACCAGGTTTTGGTTGGTGCAAACATGCAACCTCCACGACACATATTTCCAAAAGCATCTGAGGCTCCAGTAGTCCAGCAGTCTCTGTTCCTGTCCTGTCCGTGATCAGCCGTGAGCTTGGGCGGTATGGCTGCTTGTCGGGGTCTGAGCTGGGGAGAGCCTGCCTCAGCCCTTTGTTAAGCTTTGATTAGATTTCCTTGCGTTTGGGAAGGGGTAAGCTTTCTTTCAAACTACCTAATCCCTTTCCTGCTCTTATCCTACCTGGTCTTTTTCCCAGATTTTTCCCAGGCTAACTCCTACCATATATATATATATATTCACCATTTTGGCTCCTACTGCACATGCCTCATAGTTTTGCTTTGTCATCTGACTTCTACAGTGCATGACTCAGCAGAGGAGTTTCCTCTTGCTGATTATCCCACCCCACCCCCACCCCCACCCCCTGATCTGCGGAACCACTGGTTTCACTGTCTCCTGGGGGGATTGGAAAGCTGATCTTTCCTGCCTACTCTTCCCAGTGCCTATGAAGCTGTCCTTCCCAGTTAATCTGGTTTACTTAGCTGCCTGAGTCCCTTCCCTTTCACTAATATCTAATTAACATGGCTGATCAAATCATTAAAATGGCATAAGGCAGATTTAATAGGAGAAAATTAAAAATTCGTTCTCCTCATAACAAGACACAGTTGCATTACAAATTCAAGGTGCATGTGCCCGACACTTCAAAAGAAAGACTAATACTCACTCTATCAGAGTTTTGGAGTAAGGAAAGGTGTATGGATGGAGAAAGTCATATTTGAGCATGTGCATTGCCTCACATACGACCAGACAGCTTTCAGGGACTAAGGCTGACTCTCTGGAGCAAATATGTAAAACCCCTTGGGAAAATCAGCTTGATGCCTTGCTTGCAGAGTTCTCCACAGCCTAACCAGGCAAGTCAAGAAGGTCACTTCCTGGCAGGCCCAGGATACTTTGGGAACCTTGAAAAGAGAGGACTTCACCCAAATCTATAGGCATCATGGATGAAGTCCGATGGCAAGTCCTTGGTTGGGCTTCCTGGCCCAGAGAAGCTTTAAAAAAGCTGCATCTTATATTTCTTACGAAAAATTCTAGCACCTTTGTGGATATTGGATCTAGTCCTGTTATTTGTCCTTGAGAGTTTATCTCCTCCCTGTAAACTGGACTAGATTCTGACTTCTAGTTCCCTCACTTGACTCAAACTCTCCAAACCAATGTTTCCAGTTCCTACTCCCGTTCCTCTGACTTGGAATCCTTGAGGACTAAGTATCCCTTTTCCAAAACCATGAAACTTAAAGTTGGGCAACTTGATATAAATGTCAGGGAAGTCAACACAACAGCTCATGTATGGACAATGTTCCTGTCTAGAGACAGTCAAACTGCACACTAAGAGTGTCTGCCAAATTGCCATTGTCTGCACTCACTCCCAAGCCAGGCACTTGGAAATTTCCTTGACTGGCTGCCCTCCACACTCAGGCTGGGTTCTTACTAACAAGCCTTGCAGGCTACACAAAACGGTTACAGGGAGAGAGAGGGATCAGGGACTTGGGGTTCTGCCTCTATTGGCGTCCAAGAGAGGGGTACCTCTGTGGGAATTAGGGTGTAGGAAGGTGAAAATGGTGGGGTCATTCATGTGGTAAGTTATCTAGTTTACCCAAGGCTTTTCTAAAAGGGGAACTTAATGGATGGGAGTGTCCTGGGTGCTTATCTCAAGGTTTAGCTAGAAGCTGTTACTCAGCTGGCAATATCCTTATTTGAGATGGAATATCTTTGAAATGGTTGCCTTAATGTCAGGCACTTAAGTTACAATTAGAAGGCTAATTGTAATTTATTACAATTACCAGCTCTGACTGGTGTGGAGTTGTGGACTGAGCTCCAGTCTGCAAACTAGAAGGTTGCTGGTTTGATTCCTGGTCAGGACACATACCTGGGCTGCAGGCCAGGTCCCAGGGCGCGTGGGAGGCAATTGATCAAAGTAGCTCACACATCCATGTTTCTCTTGCTCTCTTCCTCTCTCCCTTCTCTCCCTCAAGAAATTTTTTTAAAAATTTAAATAAAAAAATTTTAAATCTAAAAATAAGAGCCAACCAATTCATTTATGCAATGAATGCATAAATAAATGAAACAGCAACTCAATGGTTCTCTCTCTCTAAAAGCAATCAATAAATAAATGTTTGTAAAAGGCACACTACATTTTTCTTATTGCTTTGTATGTGTGTGTGTGTGTTACCAAATGTTTTATCCTGCTTGCAGTAGCCTTTTGTTAATTGCACAAAATTATGTTTGTCTGTTTCTGACATTTAAACATCATCACACAATCCTATTCTGAAAGACATGTTCATTAAAAACAAACCAAAAATAAAACTTTACAACCTTATTTGCCAGGTTTGTTGTTTAAAGGGGAAAAGAAAAGGTAGCAAAGGAAGGGATTTGTTACAAGTTTTTTCACAAGTGCCACATTTTCTCCTTAAAAGGGAAAGACTTCAAAACAAAGGTGAAATAACATAAACAAAAAGATTAGCAAAACAGAACTTTACAGAATTGTCAACAATATTAAGACAACATTGACTAACCAGTTTCATTGTAGCATCTCCCCTGAATCCCACCCCTTTTCCAGCCAGGACTGTAACTGGCTTTGTATTCAGACACAATTCAAAATCCTAGTGAAATCAATGGTGCCAAAAACCCACCAGCATATTCCTTGCCCTCCCCCATGTCTTCTAAGGTTGTATAACCTGGGTTCTGATCAGTGAACAAGGACCAAGGCTGTGAAGGGGAGGGACCCACACCAGTGTGGTCACCTCTTTATATACATATATAATTATATATGCACTATAAATGCTGACCTTCTGCAAATCCTGACTTGGAAAAAAAACAGCGAGTGCAGTGGGAGATAACAGTGACAATCCTTGAGGTGAATTCTCATCGTTCATACGCCTCATTCCATGTCCCTCTAGTCCCCTAGCCAATGAGAAATACTAGGTCTTCAAGGATGTCTTGGATCCACCCCTAAGGGTCCATTAGTTCAGGTTCGGTCAGGCCCAGTTCTCCTTTTCCCTCCCGACAGACCCCAGGACCCTGGAAGCACCGAAGACCAAGCTGCTGGCTAAAGTGAGGACACTCATTCCGTTTTAAGAGCTGAGCCTAAGAAATGGTCATCATTGGTATCACAAGCATCTATTTGTGACATAGTCTTTCCTAAAGTCAGCTGGGCAGCTGCTGGGCTAGCTGCCTGCTGAGCAGCCCAGGCCCGAGCCATAGACAAGAGTCACACACAGTAACTGTGCCATTGATTCAGCTTTGGTTGAATGCAGGTTCACTCAAAGTAGAACATCAAAGTCCGTTAATATCCTACTCACACATTCACAATCTAAGAGAATCATAGCACACAGCACACAGCAACCAATGGGATAACAAACTCCAGTCCCAGAATCTCAGCCTGCACATCTGAGAGCCAGCACGGTGGGCAGAGGAGGTGTCAGTGCTGCAAGGAAGGGTCTCTGGAGCCAGGTGGGCAGCAGGGCAGGTGAAGCCCTCAGCCCAGCAGGGCAGGGCCTCCAGCAGCCGATGCCAAGGGAGATCAGCGTGGCGCGGAGCAGTGCTCTGGTGTGTGGAGCTCGGCTGTCTCAGCAATGGTCTGGAACCTGCCTCAGTTACATCTTGAAGGTGTGAACTCCACCCTTCTGGGTCTTTTCAATAAGTGTCTTGGGCACCCCAGATGCCAAGTTTGGAATTTGTCCAGGAGCCTAAGGGTGGCACATGGCGGTTCGGCTTGACACCCCTGCTGGCAAGAGTGGAATTTCCCCAGGAACCTATCTATGGTGGTCCTCCCCTGCAGACATGGCTGTTCTGATCACATGGCAGAGATCTTAGCTGTGTCTCCTTGCCAGTTGTGCCTGTTCTGACCCTGTGATAGATATGTTAAGTGGGTCCCCTTGCCACATGTGTCTAGAGAGACTTGGGTAGTTTTCTTCTTGAACCAAAGTGTCATGACTGACTGAAAGCCATTTTAGTTGACATAAGTGACTCCACTTCATCTTATATACTTTATGCTATCTTGATCCTGTCGCCTCTGATGATTGTTAGTATTTTTTGGAAAAGGCTTAAGCTGGAAGCTCGAACTTCTCTCCCTCTCTTTCTCTCTCCTCTTCTTTCTCTCAGCCCTAGTCTTAAAGGGGCAGCAAACGACTTTCCCCCTTTTGCAAACACTCTTCTCTGCCTTGACAACTCCTGATACTTTTTTGAACAAGTTAATAGACAACCATCCATCCGTTACCTTGATCAAACCAATGCCATTTTATGGGTCCAGCTCCCCAGTTGGTTAGGCTGGGTCCAGAGTCTGTCCAAGGGACAGACAGAAATGCCGTGCACATGGGAGGAAAAGAGGAAAGGGGGGAGAGGAGAATGGAGAGAGGTAGGCATGCAGAAGACTTGCACAGGGCAGGCTGGAGAAGGTGGGACCACTGTGAGGGGACCCGGGTCAGAGGGTCTCTTCAGAACCAAGAGAAGAGTCTATGGCATCATGGAGATAAGAAGGAGCCCGTCCCCAGCTCCCTTCACTCCTTACTGGGGGTCCTCGGAACGCCCTTCCCAAGGGCTAGAATGCAAATCTAAACACTAGAACAGCCTGTTGAGGAAGGAGCTCTCCCTACGCCAAACCAAGGCAGTCTGATCCCAGCCCAGGGCTCCACGACGCTACATTTTTCAAGGCAGTCCCTTCCCCCTCATCTTACATGCCACGTAACAGTGTGCACGGGCTCTATCCCCACATCCTTGTCAATCCTTGCCATTCTCTGGTTTGTTGAGAGTGGCTATCCTAAAGGTTGTAAAGTGGCAGATGCACATTTTGAACAGTTCTTTCGACCTACAGTACAGAGAACCAAGAGGCTCCCATCAGTCGAGGATTTTGAAGAGCAGAGCTCTGAGAAGAAACTCTGCCTAGGGCCACCCTTTTTTCCTTAAGATTGGAGCTGAGTACTGGGAATGGGTCATCGGGGCTACCTAGAGGTGATGCCAAGCTGCTGAGGTCTACCGTGTCCTGGCACTACGTCTGTAGGATGCCCATCTCCTGTCTTAACCAGGCTGAGGATGCCCGGCCCCCCCACCCCCTGCAGAACTGGGGCAGAGGGCCCCGGGGTACTGTTTTGGGGGTTGCACTCACTGTGACTTACTTCCAAAGCATCCGGTGATGTCTGTGCTTGTTTGCAAGAACTCTCACCTTCCCTGTGTTTCCCTGGAACACTCTGAGCTCCAGAATGTTTTGCGGTTTCTTCCTACAGTACTTTATTGAGATAGTGTTTACATAAAGTGCACAGACCTTAGGGTGCTGGATCAGTTTTTACATTGGTAAAACAGCTGTGTGACCACCATCCAGGTCAATTTCCAGAGCATTCCCAGCCCCCAGAAAATGTCTTTGTATCCCCCCAACCCCCTGTGCCCTCCAAGGTTCATTATTCAACTCTGAGGTTCACTAATGTTTCCTTTTCATTGCTGGGACATTCCATTGTATGAAGACCATAATTTATCTCTCCTTCTTCCTTTCCGTGCACATTTGTCTTGTCTCCAGTTTGGAGCTATGGTGAGTAAAGCTGTCATGAACATATGCATGTTTTCACCTCTCTAGAGTTGTTTTCCAAAGCTGTATTATTTTACACTCCAATCTGCAAGGAAAGAGAGTTCCACTTGTTCCATATGAATTTCAATGAAGAAATTGTCCCTGGTGTCCCTGGTGTTGGAGAGGATTGCAAAGAATTTCTCTTCCTTTCCCTCCTTTCTGCTCCAGCGGTGCTGTCTGCCCCTTAAAGTGGTTAAATTCTAGTTGATCCAGGAATCTAATGGGAGTGGAGGCTGGACCGAGGGGACATGTGGCCTCGGTCTACCACGCATCTCAAAGAAGTCAGTCTTTGCAAACTCTGGTGCATCTAGACGAGATTTAAGAAAGAAGAGATACAGACATCTGGATAACCCTGAGGCACCTTCTATCCACTTGGCACCCATAAGATCCTTAATTGCTCACTCAGGGTTGACCAATAGCACATTGGTTTCCCGTCTAGCACATTGCAGGGACCTGCTTGACTTCAGGTAAGTTTATTGTCACTGCTCCTCCCCACTCCTCCCCAATCCTGCTGGTTTCTGTTCAACCATTTTCCTTAACTAGGTGCAGAAACCAGTTAAAGGCAGTTTATTTATGTCACCCTGTCCTCTGCATCACTGGGAATGTTCCATTGTGTCCAAGACTTCTCACCTCTTTATTTTAAAGCTCAGAAAGAAAAGGGAGAGAGGAGTCCCTCTTTCTCTGCCATCGTGGTCTGTGTGGTTGACTGATTCTTCGCCATGTTTTCTCACAAGACTTTCAGGATCAAGAAGTCCCTGGCCAAGACCCAAAAGCTGAATTGGCCTATCCCTCAGTGGATTCAAATGAAAGTTCTAATAAAATCAGGTGCAACTCCAAGAGGAGACATTGGAGAAGAACCAAACTGGGGTTATAAGGAATGGTACATAGAAAGTATTTATGTTAAATCCAGGGTGTCTGCCTCTTAAAACTGCTGAAAGGTCGTTAGTGCCTAGACAGCTGGGCATTTTAATTTGGAAATTATTGAAAAAATTATTTTTCCCTATTGATTTTTTCCCTTTTCTTTTCTTTTCTTTCTTCCTTTTTTTTTTTTTTTTTGGCAATGATAGGCTGGTTCATTAATAAATGGGAGGCCATTTCTTTCTTTTTTTAAAGGAGAGAGGAGAAGAGAAGAAGGACAGAAGAAAGATAAATTCATAGAGAGCAGATTCAGAAGCTCCCAGGGCACCCCTAGAACCAAGGATCTCATAACCTCCATAGTCAGCTTTTCTATTTGTAAAACTCTTCTTTCTACATGATGATGTTGTCCTGTGAGGTGTAGAATTTGAAAGCAGAGAAATACCTTCTTGAGAACAAAATTATCTTCGTAGAGGTTAGGCTGTCACCCGTGAGCTGTGTGACCTTGGGTATAGGTCCCTTTGCTTCTCTGAGCCTCCTGTGTATAGAATGACCATAACCAGGCCTTCCACCTACCCCAGCCAACCTGTGCAGCCCCATCAAGCAGCTCCCCTGTTCTCTGGACCCTGTGACTGAGCATACTCAGGAGACACAGCCATGTACTTGCAGAAACTCACTGTCAAGTCAGGGGGCCCTGGCTCTGAACTGCTGGTAAACTGAATGGAATTCAGTATCTGGATGGAGCCTAGTGGGAGAGAGAAAGCAGAAGGCTCTGAGTGGGAATATTTTCTTTCCTGATCCTGAGTCCCCACCCTTGCCCTTCCTCCCCCAGAAGTCTACCTTCCTTTTCTCTAAACTCATTTCCTTTTGCTCTTAGCTCCTCCCCCTTGATTGACTGCCAAACTGTTTTGGTTTCTATTTCTTTGTTGGCTCTTCCCAGAGCAGAGGACGTCTTGGCTGGTGTGAGGAGCAGCGGCGACCACTGAAGTGGTGGAGAGATGAACACTCAGTCTCCCTTCGTGAACCCAGTGAGTTTCCGGGCTGCGGGCTTGGGTGGTGCTGCCACACAGGCGAACTTCTGCCTCCCCCAGCGAGCAGCTCTGGGTTTTACGGAAACCACAGTCAGGTGGCAGGGGGTGTCACAGTAGAGGGGGTGGGTGGGGGGAGGTATTGGGGTTGATTCCCAAAGAGAAGACAAAAGGGCAGAAATGCCAAGTAAGTCAGTCTGGAACAGCACACTGGACAGATGCTGACTGAGCTCCCTCTAGGTGCCCGCCCCTGTCCTGGGCGCTGAGGGGAAGGAGGGCACAAGTCACAACTAGCAGAGGGATGGTTTGTTGAAATGAAAGGCAGAGTAAGCAGAGCTTTTGGGGAGGATGACAGCCTGGCATGGGCACGCACTCTAGCAATGGCCTCCCTGGGTTCAGCCATCTACTAGCTAGTGAATAGGTGACTGCAGGCAAGCAGCTACTTCACCTCTCTGGACCTCAGTTTCCACATATGTAAAATAAGAATGATCCTTGAGCCATGCCCCAGAATTGGGGTAAAGATTAAGTGAGGTAGCATTCTAGGGAGCTTGAACAGTGCCTGGCACCCTGTGGGTTCTTTTGATGTGTTTAGTATGGTTAGGAGTCTGGGGGCAGCAGGGAAGGCCTCTGGAGGTGCCTGCTATCCACTGGATAAGTAAATAAGGCCAGTGCAGGTCACAGGTGTCTGCTGAGGGACCCTCTGGGGAGTAAGAGAGCAGTGGGGCTGTCCCTGCAGTGTGGCATGCAAAGGGCTACTTTTCCCCACCTGTGGGGGCCCTCTCTACAGGTGGTTTTGTTTAAACCCTCTGTGCTTTATTACCCCCACATCACACATGGGAAAACTGAGGCTCAGGGACATTGAAGTCACTTGCAATATGTCCCCAGATGATAAGTGGCAGAGAAGATCCACCTCCAGGAGAGGGAGGTACCCGCAGAGAGAGCAGCAAGGGAGAAGGCAGGCAAGAGGCGGCCCCAGGCCCAGGAGGCCTGTGTGGTCACTGTGTCTGGGTCCCAGCCCCATAGTGTCAATAGAAGCCTCTCTCAGCCTTGGCACAGTTTCCCGAGGGGCCAGGGAGATGGACTGACAGCTCTTTCTGGATGGGGACATGGGGTAGGTGGGTGGGCAGCAGCAGAGTACTGGGGCCTGGGAGGAGGGAAGCTGCTAGGACTTCACATTCAAGCCCACCTCATCAGGGCCCCCTGGCAGGCCCTGCCCAGGGCCAGCTGCTTCCGCCAGCATTCTCCAGCCCGGGCTCACCGTGGAAAGGGCTCTCAGTGGCCTGGAGAAAGCCGAGCCAGGCCCTGTTGGTGCCTCCGGGTATGAAGGTGTCACCTTGGGCTTTTTTTTTTTCCTGCAAGAGTGGGGATCCCAGAGCTCTTTCCAGATCCTGACATTTTCTTATTCTGGTGACTGGCTTTTACTTCTCAATCCTTGGATTCAAAAAATTTCAAATCAGAAGGAAAATTCTGCATGGGCCGTGTTAAAGCAAACAGGAGTCCAAACAGGAAAGAGAAGAGAATGGATGGGTGTCACCCCACAGGGGCCAAGAACACCGTCCACCCCCCACAGTCACCCCCTCCCTGTGACCCATTGACATCTAGCAGTCAGGAGTGACCTTTCTCTTCCTCCAAAGTGTACTGGGGGGTCATGTGGCCTGGCTGTTCTGCTGAAGAGCTCAGCAACATGGGGGCCTGTCTTGGGGACCTTGCCCCCTGCCGACCTCTTGTAGCCCAGCCTCCTCAGGGGCTAGGGTGGAAGCTGGAACCACAAGCAGGACAGGTCTTGCTGTTTGGTCCAGGGTAGCACTCAGCAAGCCAGGAGTGAGACTGTTCTGTGCTTCATCATGAGAAGCAGCCTGTACGGCGGTAAAGAGCAGGGGCCCTGGCCCGTGGTTGGAGTGTTGTCCCGTAACGGAAAGGTTTGCAGGTCTGAGTCCCAGTCAGGACACATTCTGGAGACAACCAATCGCTGCATCTCTCTCCCATCACTGTTCCTCTCCCTTCCTTTCTCTCCAAAAAGCAATGAAAAAGTGTCCTGGGGTGAGGGGGGAAATTAAAGAAAGAAAAATAGAAAGATAAACTAGGAGCTGGACATTCTCTCCTTTGCTAGTGCAGGTTACAGGCCATGTTAGAAGAAAGGCATTCTGAGGGTTAGTTTTAAAAGTCTAGAAGTAGCCAACTGGGGAATTTTGCTCAGAGAGACCAGAGGGAAAGGTGTGGTAGAGACACCTACAATGTGCCATTCTCTCCCCCAGACTTCTTCTCAGTGAAACATCCATCTTACACAGAAGGGTAGATGTACCCCTATTTTACAGGTGAGGAAACTGAGGCAAAGAGAGGTTAATTAAGATTCCCAAGGCCACTCAGGTCATGAGCAGCAGAATGAGGATCTGAACCTGGATTATGTCTGGTTCTAAAATGACACTTGCCTCACCACAACCTTTGCCCCTTTCAAGTGAGCTGGGGAAGACCGTTGGATGGAATCTGTGCCAATGGAGTATAAGAGGAGTGGAGATACCACATTGCAACTTTGGAGGTTGCCCAGGGCCTGGGGGAGGGAATGGGGAGCCCCGGACAGGAATAGAGGAGGAGGCTGCCCTGTGGCTGCAGTGAACATCCAGGACAGGTGGTACCTGAGGTGGCTGGGAGGGCAAAGGTCACAGTCACCACTGTTCTATGGTGGGATGGGCAGGAGATGAGGAGGATGCCTTCCTCTTGACCTTCTCAGGTGAGCCGAAGGGTTATCCTTTAGAATAGGCTGCTGTCCTCTTTGGTCCCTTGGGTTTTTGAGTCTTTGACCAGGGCCCCGGGACCTTTGCTAGGAGTGTGGCCTGGGGTCCAGTAGCCCCTCTGACTACCTGGGCTTCTTCCCCTCCCATGGTCATGTACATGCTACTTTCTGCTCTTGGAAGCTGTCACTTCCTTGTAAGGGAGGTCAACTCGGGTCACACCGCCTCAGAGCCTGGCCATCTTCCCATCCATTTTAGAAGGTCTGTGTCACCACTTGACTGGGAGCCATTTCCTCAGTTCCTAGCTGCACCGGGCCCCAGCTTGGGACTGGACATTGCCAGGGGAACAGCCAGAAGGAGGCCGGTCCACCACCTAACTGCCTTCTCCCTGTAGGTCATCCCCTTCTGTGGAAACATCCAAGGAGGCCTCCAGGATGGACATCAGATCATTATCAATGGGGCTGTTCTTCAGTCCTATGATCACAGGTACCTGCAGCTCCCTTACCCCTTAGCAAGCCATGATGCCTGTCAGCTCAGGCTGCCCCTCTGACACTCTCCAAGGTGCCTGTGCCTTGCTCATGGGATGCTGGATTAGGAGGGCCTGGCCCCTGCCCACACTGTGTCGTACCTCCACCGTCGGCCGATAGCATCTGGACACCAGTAACATAGACTCCCCATAAACAAAAGGCTAGCAGGAGCTCAGCGTCTATGGCCAGCCCAGAGGCAGATCATTATGGTCGAGGATTGAACTTTGTGCACACTAAGACCCAGGGTTGCAAAAATAACACTTTCTTTATTTCCCCAAACCGTCCTTGTGCATATATATGTCAAAGCTATTTGGCTGATGTGGCAATATTGAAATTTGCTGACAAATGTACTTTGGTCACTTTCTGTCTCCAGTTTTTTCCTGGAAAAGACTTAAAATCAATTCAAAATACAAACATCTTCTCAGCACTGTTTCTCACCCAAGAGGGACTCTGGGGAACAGGGAAGAGCTTGTGCCTCTTCTCAGAGGCTGCAGAGCGCTGGGAGGCTGAGGTCCAGGTGGCAGGCAGGGGGGCAGGGTTCTTGCCTGATTTGGGTGGGGTCTGTGTACACAATGACCGCCTGCGGAAGCCCCTCTGGACACGTAGCCCCGTCAGAAGCTTCTCTGTCTCCATCTCAGGTGTCATTTGCCCCCACTGGTCCTTTCATCACCTTGTTTGGGGCCTGGGGACCTTCTAGATCCCTTCCCCGCGCTCCCGGGCCCGGCTGGCCCTACCTCACGTAGGTTCCTAGAGGCCTTCCTCCACCACAGCCTTCCCTGTCAGGTAGTGGCTCTCACCCTGGCACATGCCCGAGAGCCCTGAGTGCCCCCAGGAGACTCCAAGGAAAGTGAGGTACAGGATCCCCCAAACCCTGCTGTAGGAGACTCTGGGACCTCACCTCTGAACCTCCGCGACCCCTTCTCCTTCTGCCCGTTGTCCCAGTGCCAGGCGGGCTCTACTCCCATCCTGCTGTCTCTATGTCTTCCCGTGAGTGTTTGGCACTCTCACTTCCCTGGGGCAAGAATTCCCTGAGGACCCCAGGAATGGAGCTGGAGGGCCACATCTGGAGATGTTTCAGAAACAATAGTCTCCATTTAAAGAGGAACATGGACTTAGGTTTTCTGGTTCCAGAGCCGCTGAGAGTTTCCCTTCCTTTCAACGTTCCCCGTGGGCCCTGCTGGCTGAGGCCACAGAGTGACCTGGTGTTGGGGACAGCACCCAGAGCTCGCCTTCCTCCATAGAGACAGCAAATGGGCTCTGCAGGAAATGAATAGAAAGTGTGTTCAGGGCACCTCTGGGCTTGGTAGGGTGCCTGGCCCTGTGGGGGATGCAGAGGACACAAAAGCAGGGGGACCTTCCTGAGCACTGTGCATTAGTTGGGGACACCAGAGTGACCCTGAGGAGCAGGCTGTGAACCACGTCCGTGCAGAGTTCAGGGAAGGCTGGAGTAGACAGTGAAGCCTGGTGGAGAACCTCAGATTGTAACTGGTTTTAGGACATGTGTCTGGGAAAAGGCAGCACAAACATTGATTGGCGCTCCCTTTTGTGAGCTAGGCTCCTTGGAAGGTTCTTCTGTTTCAGTTCCTCACCTTAGAACTGTAGCTTTACCGAAAGGAAGTTTCGATGGCAAGGGATTCCTTCCAGGGACAGAGACAGGAGCGGACATCTATTGGCATGGGGGGCTTCCTGAATGCTGCCTCATCATGAACCATTCCCTAAGGGAGCACGCCACCCCTTTCATGGATGCGGTGACTTGAGGGTAGTGTGGTTCAGGGTTGCCACAAATGACAAACACTACAGAGCTGGGGTCTGGGTCTAGGCTGTGGATTTTAGGGGCATCACTCCACCTACCCCCCACCCCACCCCTCCCCACTCATGGGACACACTCCCACCTCCCCACCTCTGATAAGGGACAGACACACGTAAGAAAGGCACTCCTGCCTGGAGCGCTAACATTTCTTCCATGCCTCCCCTGTTAGTCACTGTCTTGGTAGGCAAGCTCCACCAATTTCACACACTCCTTCTGTTCTCTCCCTTCCCAAATGTGCACTAACAAGTGCCCTTTTCAGGAAAGGGTTTTGCTTTAGGCATATTCCCTGATTTGCCTCTTCTAGGCATCATCCCTGATTTGCATTTTCATACAAATTTGTTAACAGTTTTAGGCTTCCTGTTGATAGTGTCAGCATTTTTTCTTTACCCATTTTCGACTTATTTTTAGAAGGTCGCACTGGAAAGGGCAAAGTACAATGATTACCTAAAAACACACTAAGTGCAAACTAGGTTTAAAAAAAAAGGAAGGCACCAAAGGAATCGTGGGTGCAAAGCTGCCACAAGGTTGTGCCCAAGTTCCCGGGCGCACTCACACAAGCCAGGGCACGAGGCCCTCCTCTCCCTGCCATGGGCAATCCACACCCTGATTTCCCTCCGCCCAGGTTTGCTGTGAACTTTCAGATTGGCTACAGTGGCCAAGACATTGCCTTCCACTTCAACCCTCGGTTTGAAGAGGGCGGGTATGTGGTCTGCAACACGAAGGAAAATGGACAATGGGGGCCAGAGGAGAGGAGGATGCAAATGCCCTTCCAGAAGGGGCACCCCTTTGAGATCTGCTTCCTGGTACAGAGCAAGGAATTCCAGGTGAGCAGCCACCCTCCTCCCTCCCTCCCACTGTCTGCCTCCGGCCCTGTCAGGCGTAATAAAAAGCCATGCCACTATATAGACAACAGAACCTTGTCCACCTTCACCCCTACCTGCAGTGGCACCAGCAGCTTCTGTTACTGGAGAAGAGGGATTAGATTAGTCACCGATTGTTCTTTGGCCTTGGGTAACAAGTTAATTTCATTCATCTGCTGTAGCCATTTGTCCTCTCCAGGTCCTTGGGATAATTGTGTGTGTGTGTGTGTGTGTGTGTGTATGTGTGTGTGTGTGACATTTTTGCATCCCTATCTAGGACCTAGGAATGGCTTAGTTTTGCAAGGGGTTGTAAATTGCCTTTGCAATCGGAGTAGTGCTGCGGGCAGACTCGGGGAGGGGAGACGTGTCTGTGCTTCCCTGCGGGATTGTGGATATTCCCACCCCCTCAGTGTGCAACCTGGGATCTCCTCTCCCCTGCTCCCCATGAGCATTTTATGCATATTTAAATAACACCCAGGTGCGCAGCTAAGATGGGAAAGATAAACCTCTGCAATAAACAAACCACCATAAGAACTGAGAAGCGAACAGCTGGAGCCAAGAGGTGATTGGGTTTGGATGTGCTTCAGCTCGCACACACCCTCCTGTAACTGGAGAGCATGAAGATGAAAAGACCGATCTTAATTTCTAGAAACGGGGGTCCTGGAGGCTCAGGGGTACTCCCTACCCTGGTCTGGCACCCCACTCCTGGATCATGTATTCTGGTTGACAGGTGAAGGTGAATGGAAACTTCTTTACGCGTTACACACACCGCTTGTCCTTCCACCGAGTGGACACCATCTCCGTCACTGGCATTGTGGGGTTGAGCCTGATCAGCTTTCAGGTCAGATTGCCCAAGTGGCACCTGTTCCAGGGCTGGGTGCAAGTCCAAGGCCCTGTTGGGTGGGTTCGAAGGTACCAGCCAATTTCCAACCCAGGTGACACTGGGGACATACCTCTGGCTCCCCTGTCCTGTCCTTCTTGTGTCATTGTTTTTGTCCAGAGCATCAGCTTCAACCTCCCACCTCTTGCCACTCTTTTCTGTCGCACGGTATTTCTACCCTCGTTAGGAGGCCATGTCAAGCTCCAATTCCAGCTCTGCCATGGTCATCAGCTGTGGGGTCTTAGACTAGTGACTTTGCCTCTCCCAGCCTCAGCTTCCTCATCTGTGGAAGGGCCATAGTCTCTGCCACCCCAGGGGTTATTGTGTGAGCTCAGTAGGGTGATACATGTCAGAGGTCACAAAATGGCTCACAGGGGCCCTGACCGGTGTGGCTCTGTGGGTTGGGCATCGTCCCGCAAAGTGAGAGGTCAGGGGTTCATTCCCTGTCAGGGCAAATGCCTGGGTTGTGGCTTCTATTCCTGACTAGGGCTCATGTGAGAGGCGATGGATCCATGCTTCTCTCTCACATCAAGTTTTCTTTCCCTCTCTTTCTGCCCCCTTCCCCTCTCTCTAGAAATAAATAATAAAATCTTTAAAAAGAGGCCCACACCAGGGTTGATTTGACCCTCTCTGTGTTTTAGAATTTTTGAATGCGCTGCCAACATCTGAAAGGTCAGGAGTTTTGTGTCTGGAGTTGACTGTGGCGAGGGCTGCCCAACACTGTGGATGTGCTTGATGCCACTCAACTGCCCACTTAACAGTGGTTAAGATGGTAAATTTTACCAAAACATTGTTTTAAAGATTTTTATTTATTATTTCCAGAAAGAGAGGGAGAGAGGCAGAGAGGGAGAGAAACAGAGAAACATCAATGTATGGTTGCCTTTCACCTGCCTCCAGCCACAGACCTGGCTGGAGACCTGGCTTGCAACCTGGTTATGTGCCCTGGTTGGGAATCGAACCAGTGACTTTTGGATTTGCAGGTGGGCACCTCATCCATTGTGCTACCAGCCAGGGCCAAAACATTTTTAATGCCCTGGGGGATATCCCATGGAAAGCTGAATTTCTGGCATTTTGTGGAAACTGGGAAGGCTGGAATCTGCTGGGCCCACATTCCCCCAGGGCCCAGAAGGCTTGTTTGAAGTTGATGTTACTATTTTGGTATTTGAGTGCACTTCCTAAGATGAGAAAAGCACCTAGTAGACCCTCAACGAATATGAGCTCCATTCTCTTTGAGCCTCATTGCTCATATTCCCTCTCTACCCAACTCACCCCTACTGCCTCCCCGCCTGCCTCGCTTTCCCTTCTTGCCCTGGCCCCTGACTTCCCACTCTTCCTTGGCTCCATTAAAGCTTCTCTTCACCCCATGGTACCTTTTCTTTTAACAGAAAATCCATGCAATTCCTGTCCAGCCTGTCTTCTCCGGAATGCATTTCTACCAGACTACCAGTTTCCCACCCAAGCCCAGGGGGCGCAAACCAAAAGTGAGTTAAATGTGAGAACCTGGGAGGCAGACAGGTTAGCAGGAAGGACAGAGGGTCTGAGAGAGTGGCTAGTTCCAGCCAATAGGTCGGCCGGGGCCTGCAGGCCCCATCATGCCCACCCAAGGTTCCCGGTCTCCATTCACCAGACACCCAGAGCCGGGGCCTGGGAGCCATCCTTGGTTCTTCCCCGTCTTCCTTAATATCTCTCCAGTGCACCAGGCCTCTCTTCCCAAATCCAGTGCTTTGGTCCAGGCCACCTGGCCCGTTACGCCCTCGTACCCATGCATTGCTGCGGTGATCTCCCTACAAGCAGACCCGATCACATCCTCTCCCTACTTGGAAGCCCTAAAGGCTCCAAGCCCCTCTGAAGCGAGCTCATGCTCTGCAGCGAGACGTTGAGGGTCCTCCCAAGTGCGCCCAGCCCAGCTCCAGCCTTGCACTCCACGCAGCCTCCACGGCTCGCTCAGGTTGTCTCCGGCCACCGCGCTTCCACATCTGCTGTCACGATGCCAAAAGTACTCATTGCCACCCACCCCCAGCCATCACTAACTGCCTATTAATGCTCTGCGTAGATGTCGCCTCAGGGACATCTTCCCTGCCCGGCCGATTGCTGGATGCCCCACCACCGCTCATCCCCATCAACTTTTTACAACTGTGCCACGCCAGTCACCGTGTCCTGTTGTAACTGTATTTATATGTCTCATCCTTCCCCACGTTCATGAGTTTGGAATTGTGACCTGTTCCTTTGTGTGTTCCCAGAACTGTGTGCACAGTACTTGGAATGCAGTAGAGGCTCAATAAACGAGTGAGGAAAATGGTTTGCACAGCCAGTACAAGGGGAGACCAGTCAGGGCCAGGAGTCTGCCGGGTGGGGAGAGGGTCCAGGACAGGAAACGAGAGTAGGGCCTGGCCCTTCCTTTGGCCACTTGAGCAGTGGAGGCAAAGGGCAGGGGCGTCTTTCTACTCTGCCTTCCTATAGTCTATCACCTGCCACCAGCCACACTGACTGTAGGGCTGGTGGAGCTCCAGGAACCCTTCGTAGGGCAGCGGGACTTCGGCCCTGGCCTGGGGAGGACAGGTTATGCTGGATATGATCAGACACAGCTGGGTCCTATTTTGTGTATTATTGCCGGCGACCTGGACTGGGCAAGTTACTTAACCTTTCTGAGCCTGGTTGCCTCACTTAGCAAACCAGAGGGATTTGCTAAGGATGCTTCTGGTTTGCCAAGCACTGAAGCCTTGAAGCTTGGCACACAGTAGTCCTCAGAACATGCCAGTGGTCACCTTGGGGGTGAAACATGACACCAGATATGCCTCTGGGAGCTAAGGTAAGCTGTGTGTTCTACAAGTATGTCAGACAAATAGTTTCTCTCTGGAGGAGCCAGTCGGGATGCTCCCTGCCCTCCAGCCTGGCCTCAGGCTCAGGAAGGCCTGCCCGGGAGCAGGAGGGAAGGGAGCGTGAGCCTGGAGGCATTTCTCACCCGTTCCTGCCCGTGTCTCACCGCCTGTGGCACCAAGGTTAACCTTCATTTTGATTTTCTCATCCCCATCAGCAACCAGGTTTTCTGCAGACCAATGCAGCTCCAATAGTAAGTGTTTCATTCTCTCTTCGGATCCTCTTCATTTTGTGGGTTTAAAAGGAGGTGGGGCCAGACTTGGGGTTTCTACCATGGGTCAAGGGGCAGCGGAGGCCAGCCCCCTTGCCATCTGCCTGACTGCAGTGGTGGCAGTGGAAGAGTCTTTGGGGCACGGGAGGTTGGCTGGACCGATGAATTGATTGGGAAACACTTTTATCCTCCAATTCTGGGAGTCTTGTCAGCAGGGTGGTGGAGCTGGTTGGGGCTTGGAGCCCGCTCTGAGTGTGTGTTTGAAATGGTGACCTCTGGTGGCAGGTGGGGGTCATCAAGCTGGTAAGAGTGGGTTAATATCCGACTTCTCTCTTCCAGA
This sequence comes from Noctilio leporinus, assembly GCA_004026585.1. NCBI lineage: Eukaryota > Metazoa > Chordata > Mammalia > Chiroptera > Noctilionidae > Noctilio > Noctilio leporinus. The sequence continues at coordinate 105,116 of PVIW01003643.1, forward strand.
CTCAAACAGTCATCCACACAGTGCAGAGTGTCCCCGGACAAGCGTTCCCTGTAAGTCTGAAAGCTTGGGCAGCTCATAGGCCCTATCCCATCCCCCTTGAATTTGCTGGTTTCAGAGAAGGGACGAAAGCAGTTTAGCAAGGGGGATGAGGACGTTTGGGGCTAGGCCCTCTGCTCAGGAGACACGTAAGTCACACTCCCCTTGGAACAGCAGAAATTCTGGGTCAGGCTGGTTTTGCCCAGAGGCCCAAGAGGCAGAAACCTTGGGACCAGCAGGGAAAAAAATGGCCCTTCTGTTACTTCGAGGGGAGTGCAGCAGCCTCGGTATCTGCCTCTGAGACCCGGCATCCTCACGTCCCCGGGGCGTCACTGCTGGTCACAGGCTAAAGCCACTGCTTCTCTTCCTTCTGCTGGTGCAAGTCAGACAGGAACCCTGGGCGGCGTGGAGCTGCCTACAAAGGGGCCAAGAGCAGGGGACCATGATGGGGTCTGGGACTGGCTGGAGCACCACTGAGGCTGTGGTGATCAGGAAGGTGAACAGGACAATCCAGGGACAACACCTCACACGGGACCACCCCCTCTAGAGTGTATGGGGGGCTGGGTGTGGGAGTAACCCCGCATTGAATTTCCTGGTCTCTTTTCAACAGAATCCTGTAATCCCACCTGTGATGTACCCCAACCTCAACTACGTAAGTGATTTCCTAGGGAGGGTGGAGGTTTGCTTTGAGGTGAACAGAGTGAGGGGGGAAGGGCGGCTTATAGAATGAAAAGGCCAGCCTTGGTAAGCTGAAGTCCAACTCCAAGTCCATTAAAGACTGCTGAAAGGAGCTTTCACTTTTAGATGTGTCCCTTCATCCTGAGCCTATCATGTGGCCTTTCCCTTTTCAGCTTCAGTCTCCTCTGTGTCCTGCTGAAGTTTTTTTCATGACAGGTTGAGCCCATTAACTTGAGGAACACTGGAAAGTTTTCCTTTGGCACTTACTAACCAAGTAAAGACATCACGATTATTTCTTAAAAACATAGACTATTGGCACAGTTGTCAAACTCAGTTGACAGTTCAAAGTCATGGAAACTGGCAGGAAGTTCCCCCTATAGGGTCGCTGCTCTGGCTGCTGCTGGCTGAGCTGCCCCTCTGCCCCCAACAGACGATGCCTTACTCCACCTACATCCCTGGGGGGCTGTACCCCTCCAAGAGTATCTCCGTGTCAGGCACCGTCCTGCCCAACGCTGAGAGGTAAGCCTGAGCTCTTGGGAGGGGGGATACCCCAAGGTCAACCTGGCCTCCCCGCTGGCCCTGGGGAGGCTGGGGAGGGGCAGGGGCCCAGAGCTCAGTGGGCAGAGGAGACCCATGTGAGCTGTCCACGCCCAGGTTCTATATCAACCTATGCTCCGGGAGTGACATCGCCTTCCACCTGAACCCCCGTTTTGATGAGAACGCCGTGGTCCGCAACACGAAAGTCAACGGTTCGTGGGGGCCTGAGGAGCGTGGCCTGAACCAAAAAATGCCCTTCTCCAGAGGCCAGGACTTCTTGGTAAAGTGCCACAGCCTGGGGGTCTGGGGGCAAGTGAAGCAGGGGGTGGAGGGTGTCTGCGGGCCCCATGAACAAGATCGGAGCCAAGGACTCTGGGGTGAGGGCTGGGCCAGAAGAGAATATGTTCAACAAATATTTGTGATTATGGTTTTACTATTCCAGTCCCACATAAAATAAGTGATGGTATATGCTATTTACAGAAAGGAAAAAATTCTCAAGTACAGGTCCCTTGCCTGAGGTCACACAGCCGATAAGAGCCAAGTTAAACCCAAGAATAAGGTGTTATTAATTTATTTGTTCACTTATTCATTCAACAATCACGCATCAGCTCTATTGTCAAGGCCCACTTTGTGCAGGAAGTAGCCCAGGTGTTGGGGTTGGGGGAGACAGCCATGGCCCAGACAGACCAGGTCCTGCCCTGAAGTTTACCATTTAGGTCAGGAAGAATCTTTACAGATCACAACAGGCGCTGTGCTGAAAGCAAAAGAGAATAATGGGTTAGAGTGAGGCCCTGGCAGGGGCCGCACTGCCTGAGATGGGAACAGCACTTAGAGGCCACGTGCAGGGGAGACCTCAATAACAGAGGAGCTGCCCCACAAAGGTCTGAGGGATGCATCCCCAGAGGCCTTGGAGGGAGCAGCTGTTACTGCAGAAGTGAGGGTCATGGACATGGCTTGTCCCGGGACAGGGAGGGTGGGGAGCGGGGGCTGAAGGCCTGGATCAGGTGTTCTCAGCTCTGATTACAGATTCGAATCATGCAGAGAGCTTTAAAAAAAAGAAAAAAAAATCAATGCCTGGTCCCACCCCAGGCCAACAAGGGGATGAGGCAGTGCCCCCATATTTTAAAATAGGCCCTAATACTCCCCACCCAGGGTTGAAAATGACTGATGTAGGGCCTTGAAGGCTATGGAAAGAAGTTTGGATTTTATTTTATTTTATTTTTTAAAAATATTTTATTTATTATTTTTAGAGAGGGGGGAAGAGAAAGAGGCAGAGAGGAAGAGAGACATCAATGTATGGTTGCCTTTCACCTGCCTCCAGCTATGCACATGGCTGAAGACCTGGCTTGCAACCTGGTTATGTGCCCTGGCTGGGAATTGAACCAGCTACCTTTGGGTTCACAGGCCAGCACCTTAACCACTGCACCACCAGCCAGGTCAAGAAGTTTGGATTTTAATACATCATGTTGGTGTGATTCCAGCCAGAGAGCAATATACTTTGCTTTCTAAGTAGTTATGTAATTTTGAGCAAGTGACTTAGCTGTTCTGAGCCTCAGTCTTTCCATCTGAAAAATGGGGCTAATAACATTATTGATCTCAGAGATGTAAGAGCTAAATGATACCATGTTTGTGACATGCTTAGAACAGTGGGTAGTAGGTACATGGTAAGTGGGCTGCATGTGTTAGGTGTTGTAATGGGGATGGTGGCATTTTAACAGGTGTGCTCTGATGCCTTGCAGAGAATATTTGCAGTGAGTGAGGGTATGGAGCACTCGCTCCTAGGTACCAGGTACTAGGGACATGGGTGGCACAAGCCAGAGTTCCTGCCCCTAGAGGTTCAGGGTCCAGTTGAAGAGTGATGATGAGGGAGGGGGACATGGCTCAAAGGGGTACCTGACTTGAATAGGAGGGTGGCAAAAGGCAGGGAATCCTGAAGGGGGAATAGCAGTTATCCATGTAGGCAAGGTGTGCAGTGGGGAGCCTGGGGAGGGGCATTCTATGCCAGTGGAACAGAATATGTCAAAGGATGGGAAGGAGAGCATGTTTATTGGGTGTAAGGTGTGCTTAATGGATACTAGAGGAAGGCAGAAAGGAGGGAGGGAGGCACCAGATTGCATTTAGGTTTGAGGATTTGCCAAGTGGAGTGCAAATGACACACCTTATCTGTCTATCCAGGTGTGGATCCTGTGTGAAGGTCACTGCCTCAGGGTGGCCGTGAATGGTCAGAACATGTTTGACTACTACCACCGCCTGAAGAGCCTGGCCACCATCAACAAGTTGGAAGTGGCGGGCGACATCTGGCTGACCCAAGTGCAGGCGTAGGCGGGATTCCTGGCCCGGGGAACCTGAGCTGGAGCATGTGCTGTCCAGATCTGCTCATTGCCTCCACCTTCCCTGTCCCTCACCCAGCCCTCCCCAGCCTGCTGGGGATCTAGGCCTTTTCTGGAGAGGCCAGGTGCTTGTCTGGCCCTGCCTCTGGCTGCCCCGACCCTGGCATGGAGAGGGCAGCCGGCCGGGGCTGTGTTCCTTGGCCTGGGCAACACCTGGGCTCTAGCTGCCCAAATCTTACCATCTGAGGAGAGGGCTGGTCTATGCAGGCTGAAGCCCCACGTTCATTCCCCGCAGCGTAAGGGAAGGGTCCTGGGCCTTCCCAGGCTGTCAGCCCCAGGTCTACCCCTCCTCCACCTTTGACCCCATCCCCACCCTCCATGCAATCCCCCTCAGGCTCAAGCCACCAGCTGGTCACTCTTATGGAAAGTGGTCTCCTCAGCTCTTCCTCTTTTTCCAAACTTTAACCTTTCCTATACCCTGACCACCCCTTCCCCCACTCCAAGAAATTGACCCTGACTGACACCTGCTGGTCTCTACTAACAGACAGGACCTTCTTCAGCTGGAGCGCACCCCTCCCTTCCCTTTCCCAGTATCCTTCATGTAAAGAGAGCAATGTCCATATTGGCACATATGGGATGATTGTGCTTTCTTTAATGTGTTTGGAGACATTTGGGTTTCTGGAATTGGGGAGGTCCTGGCCAAGGAGGGGGCATAGGCACACTTTGATGTGGGGGTCCTGATCCCCTTCTGCTCTCAGTGGGTCCCCACAAATCCCACAAGGGTGTGGGAGAAAACAGCAGAAAGCCAAACTCAGGTTTTTTGGATGGGAACCCCTGAAAGAAAGCTTGGGAACAGGTGAACCCAGGAACCAGCCCCACACTTCTGAGATGGGCCAAGGGCTGGGCCAGAGCCTGTGAGGACCACGTCAGGGCAAGAAGCCAGATGGCAGGGTGGGGTTATAAGAACCTGAGTCCAGGTGGGCGGGGGCGGCAGGTGGGGTCAGGAGGAGCTGACTCAGAAGAGAGCTTGTTTGTACTGTTCTACTGTGGGTCCTCTGGTGTTAGGGGTTAGGATGTGGTGGGGAAAGTGGCTCAGTGTGTAGGGGTATGTCAGCCACTAGGCTAGTGCAGGGCTGTGTCCACATAATGCCAACACACCCTGTTAACTCCATCAAGAATCCAGGGACTTAGCAACCAGGGCATGGGTTCAAAGCGCAGGCCTTGGGCCAGCAGTATCTACAGCACCTGGAAGCTTGTTTAAAATGCAGAATCTCAAGCCCTGCCGCAGACCTGAATCAGTCTGCCTTGGAGTAAGATTCCAGGTGGTCAGTGTGTACATTCATGTGTGAGAGGCACTGGGCCAGGTGGCCATGTTCTTGACCACTCTTGCTCCAACGCACTGCCGGCATACTGTAGGTTGGCATGTCCCCTCTCCCCACACCACCGCATCTGAGTAGAGGGGCCAGGGAGCCAATGAGACAGGCCAAACCCAAGCTGGGAGCCAGATTTTACCAGATCCTCCCTTAGGCCCTGGCTGAGTTATTTCCTTACTCCCATTGGGAGAAGGAAACACGTCTCAGTCCCTGAAGAAGCCTTCACCATGGAAGGTAGGTGGCCTTCACTCACTGCCAAGTCCTTGACAAGTAGCCAGACCTCACCTGTTTTCTCAGCCAGGTGCCACATCATTATTGGCCAAACTCTCATGAAACAGCAGGCGAATTTGTAAGACAGACAGTGGCTGGGGTCCAATAAAGAGCTGGCATCCTGTGCACCATCACCATCACACCCCTGCCTTCCGCCGCATGAGGTGGGTGCCTCCTGTGTGAGGCTCAGCTGAGGCCTGTGCTTTCTTGCCCATCACGGGTTTCCGGATGGGCACTCCATGTGCAGCCCCCGTTCCCATTTCAGAGAAGCAGCATGGCCAAGCTGGCCCAACCCACCTATCCCCAACTCTGTATAACTTAAGGCTGCTTTCCTTAGGAAACACACACGTGCACATACAATGTGATTAAGATAAATTTTATATAAATATCTCCATCAAGGAGCCATACAGGGAAGGCCTAAATGGCCCTCAGGGGCTGAGTAGGGTTTGTTTTTTTAAATACAAAAGCATAAATAACTGTACACAGAAAGAAGGTCAGGGCTAAGAACAGAATGGTGAGACAGCGCCCCCTGGTGGTCTCTCAGAGCGGTGCAATCAGAAGGCGGATCCATCCTCGCCCACCGGCCAGGCCTGGCATTGCAGATTTCCTCTCCAAGGAACCAGGCAGGGATGCCCCAATTTTCCATTATCTGGGGAAGGGCGGGCTCAAAGGAGACAGTTCCACTCAGTCCAGGCTGCCACTTGGTAGCAAGTCAAGTAAAGGGGGAAGGAGATGGAGAACTAAGATGTGAGGCTTGGGGATATAATTTCCCACCATCTCCCTGTGACCTTGGGTAATCGAGAATTGAGTTCCTCATGAAATTTGGCGGCAACAGCTTTAATGTCCGTAGGATGATGGAGCTCTGGGATCGCCAGGCTTCCCCACTGCTCCGTCCTTTTTCGCCTTGTAAGGAAATACAGCACTAAAGATATCTTCATGATAGCGCTTCTGGTTCTTTAAGGGAAAACAGAAATCAACGCGTCAGCTCTGCTGGTCCAGCGACCTCCTTGAGGCCCAGGCAGGAACGAGCTCCTGGGGTCTCCCAGCTTCCCTATCGCTCGCGCACTCCTGAGCTCTTGGCCTTCCCAACTGTCGTGCTTAGGTTACACTTGAATCTGACTAAGATTCCTTT